>JBAIZL010000002.1:180822023-180844523 GCA_036971475.1 Prosapia bicincta
ACTCATATAACACTTCCTCCGTCCATACATCGGCGATAGCATTGTCAAGTGGTAAAAACCTATAGCTTCATATTTAAGTTGCCTACAGAGATATCGACATGCGAGATAATAATGGGCCCAGTTTTGTTATAAATGAATGAAAAAAAGGGTTGAAAAAGGATTGCTGACGTGTGATGAGGCATCTCTGTAGTAATAGGGAGTGAATAGTTTTGAATTGGTGTAAAAAATTAAATATATAAACAATCGGATTTGTGTGTTTTTAAATTAGTTTCTCATTCATTATTATTTTAATGAACTAAACAAAACCACTATTGTGTTCGGACCATTTCTGCTCTTGTAATTTCACCCATACTCTGGAGACAGTGTCTCACCACAATGACAGATTAAACAATGTCTCCCGGGTCCTTCCTGTCTTAATTAATTTACCTGTCAGAGGTTCAAATTTATTCTTCCCATTTGGTTTCCAATCTACTCTACATGCTTTACTAATAACATATCTACTACAGAGTACAATCACTGGTTTTAGCACATTTGCTTGAACTACGACAAGATGAGTGACTACACTTTGACAGACTCTAATCAATAATTAACCTGTCACAAGTTCCAAATTTCCTTTCCATTTGGTTTCCAATCTACTCTACATGCTATACTAGTAATACGACTTCCACTACAGAGTACAATCGCTGGTTCCAACACATTTGCTCGAACTACGACAAGATGAGTGACTACACTTTGACAAACACTAATAAATAATTAGCCTGTCACAAGTTCCAAATTTCCTTTCCATTTGGTTTCCAATCTACTCTACATGCTATACTAGTAATACGACTTCCACTAAAGAGTACAATCGCTGGTTCCAACACATTTGCTTGAACTACGACAAGATGAGTGACTACACTTTGACAGACTCTAATCAATAATTAACCTGTCACAAGTTCCAAATTTCCTTTCCATTTGGTTTCCAATCTACTCTACATGCTATACTAGTAATACGACTTCCACTACAGAGTACAATCGCTGGTTCCAATACATTTGCTCGAACTACGACAAGATGAGTGACTACACTTTGACAAACACTACTAAATAATTAACCTGTCACAAGTTCCAAAATTCCTTTCCATTTGGTTTCCAATCTACTCTACATGCTATACTAGTAATACGACTTCCACTACAGAGTACAATCGCTGGTTTCAACACATTTACTGGAACTACGACAAGATGACTGACTACACTTTGACAGACTCTAATCAATAATTAACCTGTCACAAGTTCCAAATTTCCTTTCCATTTGGTTTCCAATCTACTCTACATGCTATACTACTAATACGAGTTCCACTACAGAGTACAATCGCTGGTTCCAACATATTTGCTTGAACTACGACAAGATGACTGACTACACTTTGACAGACTCTAATCAATAATTAACCTGTCACAAGTTCCAAATTTCCTTTCCATTTGGTTTCCAATCTACTCTACATGCTATACTACTAATACGAGTTCCACTACAGAGTACAATCGCTGGTTTCAACACATTTGCTCGAACTACGACAAGATGAGTGACTACACTTTGACAAACACTAATAAATAATTAACCTGTCACAAGTTCCAAATTTCCTTTCCATTTGGTTTCCAATCTACTCTACATGCTATACTAGTAATACGACTTCCACTACAGAGTACAATCGCTGGTTCCAACACATTTGCTCGAACTACGACAAGATGAGTGACTACACTTTGACAAACACTAATAAATAATTAACCTGTCACAAGTTCCAAATTTCCTTTCCATTTGGTTTCCAATCTACTCTACATGCTATACTAGTAATACGACTTCCACTACAGAGTACAATAGCTGGTTCCAACACATTTGCTCAAACTACGACAAGATGAGTGACTACACTTTGACAAACACTAATAAATAATTAACCTGTTACAAGTTCCAAATTTCCTTTCCATTTGGTTTCCAATCTACTCTACATGCTGTACTACTAATACGAGTTCCACTACAGACTACAATCGCTGGTTCCAACACATTTGCTCGAACTACGACAAGATGGGTGACTACACTTTGACAAACTCTCTAATAAATAATTAACAGTATTATTATGAGGAAAACTATAAAAAATGTTAAAGTAAGGAAGTTTTGTGTCGCGTTTTGATGCTTTTAATAGTAGGTTTATACTAATAATAATATTTCATAATGCTTCCTACATATCAACGATTACTTTCATCTACCAATATATTACTCTGATTCTTAGAACAGACACTAAGTACCACATCACCCTAAAACCCATATCTATAACTCTAGCAATTTGTATCTGCTCTGAGCATGCCGGCTTGTAGTTCAAGTATTGGTCATTTGTTTTGGCGAAGTTTTGTTCGCGACTTTTTTCACCTTCTACACGTAACAACTTGTTTTTAAACACTTGCCTTGCGGCGTAAAGAGACGCAATGATTTACGTCTTTGAAACTTTAATGCGAAATATGTTTCGTATATTATATGAAACAGAAAAACCGATTTCATTGTTATATTATTAAAGAGGTTTTATATATTACCTAACTATTTATGCCATCAATATTTTTCCCATCTCCTGAAAGGTAAAGATAAACATTTACACACTCTCTCTCTTTCTCTCTCTCTCTCTCTCTCTTTCTCTCTCTGTCTGTCTGTCTGTCTGTCTTTCTCTCTCTCTCTCTCTCTCTCTCTATATATATATATATATATATATACACACACACACACATATTATTTTATATATATGCTGATACGTATTCCTTCACGGATAGAAAATTAGATGAATAGTTGTTATATGGAGTACATCCGTTCATACTGAAGTGCACAAATTCGCAGTTTCGACGTTTCGCTAGAATCACATCTAGCATTGACGAGTGAAGAGCGCAGATAACTCTGCTCCTATATACAGTATAGAGGAGTAGATTTTATCGCTAGAAAGGTTAACAAAAGGAAAGGAATGTGAGTAATTGTTTGGCTCTAGATTGACGTCAATATTGACTTCAGTATGAATGGATGTACTCTAGATAATAACTATGCATCACATATATAGTTTTTGTAAAATATAAATATATGTACTGTAAATATATAAATATAGAGTTTTCTTGTGATATATTTAAAAGTATTTTAAATTAAAGAATGATTGTATTTTATATATTTTCAATAACAATAAATGTATTAGCATCTTCAAAAAACAATGATATAACAAATTGTTTAAAAAAATTTAATTTATAATAAGAACACAAAAAATCACCAAAACGTTTTAAATCATACAAAAAAAATGGACAACATTTACATTCACAGGAAACAAAATAAATAAATTTAAAAGGTAATTAAAAAAAATATATACATATTACGTTCAAAACAGATAATAAAATTAAGAATGTAATTGAAAAAACCATTATTAAAATGATGGTAAAAATGGTGTATATAATAAAAAATGTAAAAATTGTAATCAAATCTACAACAAACAAAGAAGAAATTGAAAGAAAGATATGTAGAACATCTAAACGCTTATATAAAAACGAGCAAACACAAATAAAATTTGGATACACATTGTATCCATAATGGAAATAGATTTCCTGAAATCTATAAAAACATGAAATTGTTTAAAGAAATGAAAAAAAAAAATAAAAATTAATGTATATGAAACAGCAGTTTATAAACATAAAGTTGAAGACATGAAGTTAAAGTTAAAGTTAAAGACATGAAGTTAAACGTATCACCAAAACTAGAACTGAAAAAAAGGACAGTTTTTTGCGAATTGACGTCAATGGGCAAGGCTTCTTTCCTCTACATATGTGGAATTATCAGCGTTCTCCATTCGCTCTTCAACTATTGGGTTCTACTCGACAATGCTAGATGAGATTCTAAAGGAACATTGGAAATGCTATTTTATGCACTTCAGTATGAACGGATGTACTCCAGATAATAACTATTTATCTAATTTTCTATCCGTGAAGGAATACGTATCAGCATTATAAATCCTTAGAGAGAGACTATAGTCATTATCATCATCAATCACACACACACACACACACACACACATATATATATATATATATACAAATCGGCGTATGTAATACATATATATATATATATATATATATATATATATATATATATATATATATATATATAATTTTTGTGTGTGTTAATAACAAAAATTTCATTTGCATTAGTATATTCTAATATGAGAATATATAAACCTCCTCTTATATAACACAATTCACTATTATTTTTGGCTCTATTCCAAAAAGCAAATATTTCTACTTCGTAGCTGTTGGTTGAAGGTTAGGTTGGGTAAATGAAACATGTGGGAGTGGAAGGGGACGGAGCCACAACTGTATAAGACCTCTTTTGTATAGATATTTAGACAATAAATCGTGACGGAAATTAAAAATAGGTCAATAAAGTAATCATTATTATTAACTGAATGAAATATCTAACGATATATTTAGTTCTGGGTCCAACACATACGAAGATGGAGGGAAGGTTTTTACAGGGTAGCTGCTAAGCGTGGCGTGGTATGTCACTGATTCTAACAGTATCTCTTCCTATTTTGACCTCCCGTTAACTGTATTTTGCTAGTAAATTATTTTCGTGTATTAGTGCCTTATATAGTATTTTAACAGAAAGCTAGTATCTCATTTCCAAGATGTATTTATTTATATACAAATATAAGAAAAAGCAAGAGATTCCATAAACTCTTGTTAAATAGACGTTTTATTTATTAGTCATTTTCTCTCTCTCTAAAGATATATATATATATATATATATATATATATATACACACACACACACACACATATTGCTTTGAAGATCAATAACTTTGAATGTGAAGTATTTTTCTATAATTATTATACTAGTATTATCCTGAGAAATCTAACTGTAATAAATAATCATATATAATGACAACCTATTACACAAGTTCAGTAAATTCAGAGCAATAACATATATGCAAATTAAATACAATAGTCTGGTATTGAACCAAAAATAAAATATTTTCATAAAACATATAAAGGAGCATGAAATAAATTGTGTGAATGTTGAAGTTGACACCCACTAATTACGATTGAAGCTACGACCAAAATAAAACATGAAAATATATGACAATTAAAGAAACAGGTCAAGACAATCTAACTGTTGTTTGTTTTATCAGTCTGGCAATCAGTTCCAGTGCTTTCTGCTTGTGTCTGTAACTTCCGCCATTTTGTGATATAATTACAAAAATTGTTCCACGTAAAGTTTGTATTATACCGATACAGTTTCAACATTTAGGGCACTTTCTGGGCAAGCAAACAGCAGTAATAGCCTAATAGAGGGCCCATAAATGATAGAATTGTATTGCAACTTCTTACAACCAATCGAACAATATTGTGAAATAAGGTTTTGTCTAGGGCGGTGTAGGCACTACAGAAACAATCTGCTAGTAGAAGCCTTAACATTTGGAAGGTAAATCACACATAGAGACTAATACAGCGTTGGACACGTTAAGATTGAATTTTTGTATTTCTGAGCAGTTAAACCACCGAAACAGGTCTAATACAGTATTGTAAATATGGCGAGGCTATTGTCGGATGTCTTGACAATAAAACCACACGTGTAGGCTTTCTGTTTAACTAAGAAATATTTATAGACTTCTGGTCAAACAAAAAGTAAGTATGAGGCAAATACAGCCGACTGTTTAATTACGAGGGGCTTATAGGCTTGTGGCAAAGCACAACATATGTTTACTGTGATACATACATGTGTTCGTAATGATCGATCCAAAATGTTATACGCAAACAGGTATCCTCATGAAAGTAAACGTTTTTTGTATCACTGATGTAGAATTGATAGAAATATTGGTGACCAAATAAACAGGCCTAATGCTATTCAATGCCAGGCGTTGCGAAAGGTTCTTAATGAAACTAAAATCTAATAAAGACTTGAAGGTGTATAGAGTCATCTGAGGGGTGGAACATCCCTTGCAAAGTCTTAGCTTATTAACAAAAGGTACACGTGTTTCCGGGTTTAACTGAGCATTATAAACAAGATCTGAAATTTAATAAAGCCCGAGCGCTTCCCTAGGGAAGTTTGGAAAACCTTAAGTTACCCGGTCACATTATTCTGTAAAACTAGTTACACGAGTCTCATGGTTATGTACTTTGCTTAAGGGAGTACATTTTATGTCGGTTTTTGTTATGCAATAAGGATTAACCTGCAATCGTAAAGGCAAGACTCTCAATATCATTTTATACAATTTCTGCGTCATGTCCCTATAACTAGGATTAAATTATTGCCGTATGTGAGGACTTCGAAGACTTGATAATTATTAGAACAGTTGATATTTCCTGGTTTTAACCCCTGTGTCAGAATTATGTTATGCGTTTTTTATTCTAGTTGTTGTTACAAGGTCTAAAAAATTATTTTACACATGGTTACAGTAGTATTAGGTATTTTATTTATTAAGAAATTGCTATAACGTCGAATAATATTACTAACATAATTTCAATATTATCTCCTAATGTGTGTGTGCGTGAGAGAGAGATAGATAGATAGATAGATAGATAGATAGATAGATAGAGATAGAGAGAGAGAGAGAGAGAGAGAGAGAGAGAGTGTGTGTGTGTGTGTGTTAGTAATGGTTTTAAACTTGCCCAATCTTTCAAACGTTTCACTAAAATCTCCTTCTTAACTTAAGGTGTATTGGTAATATACGAGTTTTACGTTAAAATATGTCTACACAATAAATATCAAGACGGTATTTTATTATTTCAAAAGAAATATACCGCTAAATAATAATTTTTTTATCATAGAAGGACTAAAAATCTGTAATTGGTTATTGGTTTTAAAATAAGCAAAAATATGAAGTTGCTTGATGTAATCATCTTGTATTCACTGATTAAACTAAATTTAAAAATTCTTAACTAAGTGAATACGTAATTGCTTAATTGCTGACGCGTTTCAAAATGAAATCGAATGTTTTGATACTGGTCAGCAAGTATGCAATTACGTATTCACTTAGTTAAGTATTTTTAAAATTAGTTTAAGCTTATACGACGTATATGTTATAATTATACTTGCAAGTACTACTCCCATGACAATGTATTAGATTTTGATTGCAGGGATATCTCATACCTGATTAGTCTGTCACCAAAATTCAATTCCAGTCAATTCACCTCCCTCCCCCCTTATCAACCCTGCATGACATGTAATCTAACACGTGTATTATACATTACTAATTAGGACGATATTGGAAAAGTATGGGAGGATTACCTGAACGGTCAATGGTGACTTGATCTTTCATGTCAATTCAAGCCTTACGTATAATTATCAATTCTATGAATATTGTTTATTTCTGTTCCATTGTTGAATTTAAAGTTCATTGAATTTAAAGTTCCATTGTTAAAGAGATGTTAACATTTAGAAAAATAAGATTATTAGAAATTATAGAAACGTAAAGAGCCTGAAGAGGCTGTGGTCCTAACCATTACGTAAGTAGCTTCTGATAAGGAAAAGTAAGATTATGTGAGCGTCACTTCATAGGTAACCAATAATTGTAATTAAACCGGTTACATTTAAAAGTACGTTAAACGAGTGTTTTCTGAATCGCCCCCTTAACTGTGAATAATTATTAGTTTGAATTTATAAAATTGTATTTAAAGATTGCGGTGGAAGGATATTTAATATCAATTTAATTAATTTAAATGTATATTTATTTAATGCATTACTAGCTTATAAATAACCATCCGAACGCCATTAATCCTAATTTAGTCATCATTATTAGCTATTCCTTTCAGTTAAAAAGTGTATTTTAAATGTTTTATATAAACTAATTGTTTATGAAAGAGAACTTAAAATTTACAGCAAAGTGGTGAAGTAAAACGTATTATTCATGAAAACAATGTTATAACGTTGCCAGTAGATAGTCTAGTAAAAGAGAAAAGGGGGTAATATTTTCTTGGAAGTTTTTTCTGCTACTTCCCTTCCCCTGGAGATGTACTCTGCTTCAGTGCCCATCAGAAATAGCAAAATAATGGATAAATCTTTCCGTCTGACATTAGGCCTCTGAGAATATCACTTAGAATCAGTTTTACACCACTCCTGTCTAGTTTTGTAGAGACTCAATGGATGGATACGACCCTGCACATAACAAACTAAGACGACTGCTTCCCCTAATGACTGACCAGATCCAACCCTAATCTTGTAAAATTTGCAATGCAATTAAATTGAAATTTAAAACAATATATACTGTTGATAACATTTATCACAGTTCTGTTGCAGGTGTCGTAAGGGCATATTCAGAGGCCCAAAACCCTAGAGGGTACTTGCTTTCTATGCCAATTCTAGTTTCGAGTAGTTCGAGTTGAAGAATACGAACATGTCACTGCAACTAATTGCCTTACTTAGAGTGTATTTTTAAGGTGATATCCTTTCCCATCTATTAGCATAGGGACTCCTGCAATGGTTTCTTTTTGCCAGGTTTTTTTTCAATCCTCTCTTTCAGTTTTGTTGACACTTATAGCACTGTTACATTTCACTAAATACCAAATTTATGTGGGAAAATCTCTTGGTACAACAGCAGTCATTACTGGGTCCCTCACTCGCGGTACGAATAATAGCGGCATGAAAGTTAGACGTACGCAGCCCGTTAGAGGATGGGTTCACGAGTAGTAGCCGATATTTTCTGTCACGGTGACTTTTAACTGATATTTGTTTGTCACTGGTGGTACCAGTGACAAAATATGGAAAATGTCAGCTCCAGTGACAATAGATCGATCAGAAATTGTCTCTGTTGTGATTAAGCAAAACGTCGCAGTCGCTGGATGAAACGTTACTGATATTTTACCGGGGCTGCCATTGGTTGATACGTCACTGTTACTTGCTTTTCTCTCACAGCTCCATTCACGGCGCCGAACATCGTGTAGCGTCATTGACTGAAAGGGAGAGAAAGTTACCTCTGTTGTGATTGGGCAAACTGTAGACTTCGCTGACGAAAATGTAACTGATATTTTGTCACGGCTACTATTGGTTGATTTGTCGCTGTCACTGGCTCTACTCCTTTACGTCTTGTGTGAGAGGACGATTTTGTTCAGGCTTCACAACAGAGACAGTATTGTGTACAGTATTACTCCGTAGTTTGTTCTTTATTTCGAAGGAGTTTATTTTTATATAAAATAACCCTTCCAAAGAATAAAAACCGAGTTGTGGAAACTTTCAACAGTGTGTTATGCCTGCCTGTTATTTGCACATACAGAGCTGTCTCAGCATCCCCTGTCACCGGTACTATATTAAAGTCACTGAAAACGTCACTGATCCAAGCCTTGCGCTGTCACTAAAATTACCGATCCGTTAAAGTCATTGGTTCGACCATCCCTAATCACGAGGGCTAAGCGGTTGGGTTTTTTTATTATAAAGTATGATAATTTGTAATACAGTGCAATCTTTCCAATTTGACTACCATGGGAAAGGACTCAAGGAATAACTGAAAATATGCTATATATATTTAGATTAAATTAAGTACAGTTCTGTACAGTTATGAAGATGGTATATACTTAGCGTCCAAAATAATGATTAGGAAGCAAGCCCAGAGACATGTTTGCCAACCTCATTACTTACCTTGATCCCGTTATCAGGGTTGCCAGCGTTAAACAAAACAAAAATATTAAAATTATTGCCGAAGGGCGTTGCCCTGGGAAAAAAGAGAAGACTAGTGATGCTATGGCTCAAGGATAGTATTATCCATTCTTTCTTATGGACGACTTACTGTAGCATTACTAAACAAATTGTACTGGTAATTTTATTTTAAAATACTATAAAATATTTAGATAAAACTAAAAATCAACCTCGTTCTCAAATTTTGGAACTAGTGTGTAGCCTAGGGCCAAAATGTTTGGGTATAAAACCTAACACAACCTATCCTATGGCACCTGATATGGAAACCAATTATATTATGTACGATAATTTACCTTAATTGATGACAGCACAGGCCTCGCCGTCTGTGTGGCCCCCTAGAATGGTCAGAGATGCTACAATAACAATACTCTGTTGTTAGAGCAACAGTGCGCTGGCATGTTGTAACTACGGAATTGTTTATGTAATGTACGTAATATTATATAGAATGTGTTCTACCTATTAAAAGTTCTGACATTTTATTTACAGAAAGTTTGTAAAGTAATTTTACTGGCTTATGTACAAAGTAATGATTTAAATTTAGCCTTAAAATTACCGTAATAGAAAGTTGTAAATTAAATACATACACCTACCAAATGTATATGCTCACGCACAATGGTATATTATATTTTAGTTTTTTTTAGCACAAACATTATGTGCTTACAATGTTTTTCCGATTTCTAACCGATTTACAAAAGAGTACAGTTTAAATAAGACAGTCAAATTATATAGTTTGTCTTAGAAGTATAAACTTTCATAGTGAAGAAGTCATGACAGGATGTAAATGATAACGTAATGAACCCTCGCCTAGATTCTCTTGAATGATTGAAAATTGATTCCATGTCTGGCTTTACTTCTTTGCAATATCGTCTGATTCAATAGGCCTTTTTATTGAACAGTGTAGGCAACAGAAATAAAGTGGTAATGGGCCTCAGTTAGGGAAAATAGGTTCTAACAAAGTAAAGCCTTAATCCATTGCTGATCCACTTTAACAATTTGCAAATGCATCACTGACCCTTTGGCAATATCAGCCTCTCAATAAGAGAAACTAAAACTACACAAGTTTGTACTAGTATTAAAGTTTACTGCTACTTTGCATCAATTAGGTAATTAAATAATAAGTTAGAGTTGACGTTTTCGGTAAAAGAACATCGGACCGGGATAATAAGGAATATAATATGAAAGTATATTGGGCAGATATCCAATAAATTATTCCTTTGTAGCGAGAGAATCTAGTGCTCGGCTTTTAGGCCATTGTTCTGGAACAGCGCACGCAAAAACATTTCCATATATTCTTCTTTCAGAAATAAAATCAGTAAGAAATCATACAAGCGTTTTTAACCATTACATCAGAAACTTATCTGTAAGCATTGTTTAGACTAGACTAGCCTTGGTTCTAAGGCCAGACTCTAAATGAAGATAAGAGAAATGAGAAACACCTCCTAAACAATGATGGATGAGAAGGAGGGGAGAATTAGAGTTCATTATAGCTTCACTTGGGAGTCTGCTCGCCAGTGAAACGTTTTATGGGATGCAGGCAATAGAAAAACATTAACTAAACTCAAATTGTAAATAGTGAAAGTTTTTCTCTAATACGTAGAACACAATCATAGCAAATATAAACAAAAGCCAAAAAACGTGTATCTCACTTTTTTTCTATAAAAACCAGTTTTGATTCCAGAATATCTGTAACGGAACGTTTAAAGTAGAATGTGGACATTTTAAAAGAAGAAATTGTTGAAATACTCGTTGCCAAGGGAATCGAAGACTCATCTTGTGCACTGTGAAGCATTGTGATTGAAGTAGTAACTATCTCGTCTGTCCCACTCTGTGGCAGTCAGTTTAGATGCTTATAAATGTCAATAAAGTCACAAAGACTATTTGTGCATATTTCTCAGCGCACCTTGTTAACATTTATGGCTCCAATACTCAATGATATCAATGGACCTCATGACATCAATGGCTCTATGTTATTTCATGATACCTGCATATGTTTTGATAAAATGTGTGTTCCGTTTTATCTCCTATTTATGCAAATTTCTCTACCGGAAAAGTGGATTCTCATTTAGATACGTCACTTTAAAGAGATAAAACTATGATTATAAGATTTTAAAGTGTAATAAAAGTGCACAGTGGGGTTGTTCTGGTACTCACGTGGGGTGCTCCAAAGAGAATTTCAAATTTGATATTTGTAGTGGTTTTAGAAACACAGAATTTTTACATCATTTTTGGCGAGATCATCCAGTTTTATATAAATTGGTACTATCTCTTTCGAAGTAGATTTAGAGTCTGTGATTGCTACGAGTGCCTTTTATAGTCAAATACCCAAATTTAAAATTTGTAACCACATTTTCGATTTTTATGCATATTTATCATATATATATATATATATATATATATATATATATATATATATATATATATATCGCAATATGTATTCTTGTGAATTAATTAAGAAACTAAGTCAAAATACAAATACAAGAATTATAATTGAATTTACAATTCAAAGCTTTTCGTTGGCTAACAGTACCAACATCATCAGGAATATTAAACAATTATATATATAAAATTTATCTATGAAAAGTATAAGGCCCAATACAACCATAGATGTAGAGAATCATAGAGTAATTTTTAATATAAAGAGTAAAACATTTTTAGCTGTAATTTCCTATAACAAGAAATATAAAAAAATCCTATTGAGGTCAAGAAAGAAAACTTTTAGCATTGTTTGCTTATCCCCAGTTTGTTTTTTTCCGTTTCATTCATTTTTACCCAACAGCACTAATTATATTTTGTGGTAACCATGGCAACAGTTTAAGGTTGTACAATGGAGGTTTCGACGACAACCAGATGGGGGAAAAAATTCATATACTCTTAGAGAAATTAAAGTCGAATTATAGAAAAGTTGACGCAGTGCCCAAGCGCGCTAGGCTTTGAATATGAAGATTAATAGTTAAAATACCGATAGTCTCTTAGATGTTTGTAATTTAACTATTAAATAAATAAGAAAAAAATATGAACATGAATTATTATCGAACATAGGTTAAAATAAATGTATTTGTACTTGATTAGATGAATAAAAAACCGTATTGTATTAACGATTGAAAATTTGTACAAGCTACATAAGAGCGTATATCAGAAGAGTGTGAGGTAATAGAAGATATTTAAAAAAAAGTTTAAAAAGAATTAGAAGTCCTTATGTAAAGGATTGTAAATTCAACATAATGACAAGGTCAATCTATATGATTTGGTCAATATGTCAATAAATGATCAATATGTACTTCCCGTTTTAAATAACATCTTGAAAATTTTTCAAAGATTGAAATTGGAGCTTCAATTTTCTATTCGTGTATACTCTTGACGAAAAATACATTTTTTAAATAGTTTCTTTAGGCTAGAATAAGTAAGCTGGAGATAAATAGACAAACGGTATCTTTAACTTTTTAAATTAGCAAGTAATTTTGACTACAATGAAATCCACACAGAACATAAATAAATACATTTCATTTTAGTATAAACAGTTTCTTCCTCCTGCCCCTTATTCTCTCAGTTCAACAACTTATTTTAGAGCAGCTACAAACTAGTTTAAAAAATAGACTATTAAAGATGTACCACTTAAAATGGTTCAAAACATCCACTTAAATAAGTATCTAACGAAACTCCTTCGTGTTTTACTAATCAAAGGAAAAAAAAATACAAACAAAAATATAAAAAAAGAAGACACTAAATAGAAACCTCTCATTTTCCCCTTTAAAGAGCTGTTTTATTTGTTTCTAGTAATTCTGAAAATGTGTTGAATGTGAAAAAGTTTGTTTCTAGCCAATTTTCAAACGATTTTGAAAATTATAGATTATGTTTTGAAAATTACGGATTGGATTTATCATTATTTTGTGAGGCAATCGTTTTCATTTCAGTTTGTTTCTTACTTAAATCTGTAATTGTATTGTTTGTTTAGCTTATTTTACACAATTTTTTTCAGGACCAGAAGATTTATGCCCTGAGGGGGTCGTCAATTTATAGTGTATTGCTGCAAAATAATTTGTTATCCTCAAGTTTCAACGTACCTTACTGTCAGATATCTTCAGCGTAGTGTCATACAGGTATATAAAATCGACGCGACGTTGGACAGATTGAATATTAGTTCTCAGTAAAGTGAGAAATCCAGTAATAGTAAAATTAACTATTATTGTATTATTTTAAAAAAAATTCAAAATTATTTTAATTCTTATTATAAAATTTTAAATAAAAATATTACGTTAAACATAAAATGAGTAAAAGGAATGCAAGCGACAGTTTGGGTACTCTATATGACTAATAAACTGAAAATCTTTGGATGGATTGACGATTACGATCAAGTATCTTTTTCTGCTGTTTGAATCAGCTTTTGAAGACGTGTAACTAGGGTTAAAACAAGAGTAGCCTGCTAATACGCCCTACGGTCACATTACCTAGCTTGCACACTCTACGCGCCAAGTAAGTAATTA
The DNA here is from genome assembly GCA_036971475.1 of Prosapia bicincta. Classification (NCBI taxonomy): domain Eukaryota; kingdom Metazoa; phylum Arthropoda; class Insecta; order Hemiptera; family Cercopidae; genus Prosapia; species Prosapia bicincta. Next base: position 180,836,178 of record JBAIZL010000002.1, read on the forward strand.
TAATAATATTACTATAAGGGAAATATAATTTCATTGCATTACGTAGACTAAGTTAAGAAACCTGATTGGAGCCTTTATGTTTGGCAATCATCCTGCTTCATTCTCTAAACATTGATGAAGTGCCTGGTTAATTATGTATCTCGCAGTTTCTGGAAACTGTTTTCCTCTTATAGATAATGGTGAATCTGTTCCTTCAAATTATTGCTCTTTAAAGAAGAAGTCATTTTGCTTGTAAAGCAATGAGTAATGCTTAGCTCGATGTACTGAGAAAGTTATAACATTTTCACCACATAACAAACTTCTACGATTAGCACAGAACCCCACTGCATCAGGCTAGAATATAGAGGTAACCGATCACTTGGTAATATTTACATCTGTTTACATCTGTTCTAGCTTTTGAAGGAAATGATAGACTAAAAAATGCATTCTTTATATATGAAAATATTAAAAAATATTTTAAACACTATTTTTTAAACATGATATAAAAGGAAAATATAAAATTTTTCTGCTACCTGGACACATTGGTGTTGTTATGACTATGAGTAAGAGTACGGGGTACTCATATTAGTTGCACATCCACAAAATATACGCAATTTTAACAACACATTGTTTATAATATTTTTATAAAACCACCATTAAAGGTAAATTGTCTTCCTTCTCTCACTTTTATAGTTTTACTTTTGTAATTGCTTAGTATTCCTGGGTTATTTTATCAATTTCATAAAATTTAGAAATACAATCATATATTAAAAATAATTAATTTGTATTTGGATGTTTGAGGTACTGTTGCAATGTATAAGTGTGCTTCTCCGAGTGCGGGTGGGCATGTGTTAACTTGAAACGTAAATTTTAAAAGTATTAAAATAATTACTAAAGTTTGTGTAAGATGAATATATTCCTTTTAAATTATTAAGTTTGACATGATATTCTGGGAAATGTAAACAAACGCTGACACGTCATTCCTCTTGATTTTATCATTCAAACTTTGCGCGATGCAGCTCCGTCTCTGTAACAATTAATCCAGGTCCTAAACCACGCTCATATTATATTTCCCTTCATACATCGGCGCTATCATTGTCAAACAGAAAAACTATATAGTTTCATATTTCAAGAGCGCTATTTATATTGACATACGAGTTAAGAATTGTCAATTTGTTAAAAATGACTGGAAAGAGAAGGAAAGGGGAAAATGATCGCCCAAGCTATATAACAAAATATATGAGCGCCCTCGCGCGCGTGTGTATTTGTGTGTTGAAGGACGTTTTTTATTGTTAATTTTTCAATGTATTAAACATAGCCACTGAACTGATTGCACCATTTCTGCTTCTGTAATCTGACCCGTGCACTGGAGACAGTGTCTCCCACAATGGGAGATTAAGCTAGGTCTCCCGGATCCGTCATGTCTTAATTAGTTAATCTGTGACCGATTCCAAATTTCCCTTCCTGTAGGTTACAATGGTTTACAATCCAACCCACATACTCTAATGATAATACAATATGGGTTAGGACCGCATATTTTTTCCATGTGATTTGCTCGTACTATGGTAGGTGGAAAATGTTAAATACTTGTTTAAAAGAAAAAAATTTGTAAATGAGTGTGTGTGTGTGTGTGTGTGTGTGTGTGTGTGTGTGTGTGTGTGTGTGTGTGTGTGTGTGTGTGTGTGTGAGTGTGTGTGTGTGTGTGTGTGTGTGTGTGTGTGTATGTGTGTGGTTGCAAAGGACAGATTGCCCGTGTAATCTACTGAAATTAATATTTTTTATTTATTTAAATTTCACAAAAAATATTGTACTTAAAAAACGTTAGAATTTTTATAATTAAATTCAAGTAAAGCAAAGCAATTAATTGCAGAGTGAAAAAGTCAACATTTTATAGTCAGTACTAAAAAATTGTAATTAACTAATAAATTTGACCAACCGGGAGTACAGTGCCTACAATTAAGGGAAATAAATTAACTAAAACATACTAACTAGTTAACCAAACTACCTACAACCACTATTGACATTTCTAAATAACAAGAAAAGGGTAAAAAAACTAAACAGGGCAATAATAAACCATAAAACTTTATTAAGCCAAAAGTTATAGCGAAATTTAATAAAATGGCCATTTATAAATTAAAAGAATGATAAGGGGCCTTCAGGCAAGTTAAATCACGCAGGAAGACAGGCCAAATAAAATCATATGACCCAGCGGCTGGAAGGGGAAGTTATGAGCAAGAATAAAAACGGAACGCACGGCATTGTCGGGGAGGCCGAAAAAATAATTTTTAAGAAATGCCGGAGGAGGCTATGCCGGTTTGCAGCTAGGCAAAACAGTCGACGGACCAGATGGCGGCTGCAGGAACTTTTCTATCGTAATTCTTATAACGCCAGTTATAAAGCGGGATTCGGCAATCGGTACTTCTATTTCACATAAAATATAACTCAATCGCTACAACTTGCCAAGGTGTCGCTGTCTTAGAACTCGAAAGGATCCTGAGAGAGAAAAGAAGACATCCGCATTAACAAGGACCAGGAACCAGGGATGATGGGAAGTGACGACTTGGGCAAGTCATTTTTTTATGACAAATTTATAAGTTACAATTTTATATCAACTTTTCAGAGATAACTAAGTTAAATTTTTATCAAAATAATGAATGGCTTCACTCTTAATAAACTTGTTACATAATATTTAAAAAAGTAAAAAATTTTTAATATCTAATATGTCATATTTGAATTATGTAAAGTAGTTAAAGTAATGGAAATAAATCAGTTTTCCAAATGGAAAAAATTTCACATATAAATTATTCAAATATCATTTTAAAGTCTCTAGACCAGCTTAATCAGAAAGGAACTAATGAAAGAATAATTAGGTAAATTTTTAGAGTGGTTTCGACTATAAACTTAGTAATTTTCAGTAACATCAAAACAGAAAATATTCAGTAAAAAAAGTTTGAATAATTTAGAATATTAAATATTATAAATAATTTCATGAAATAAGTTGTACATGATTTTGAAATATTTAACTAATTATTAATGTTACAGAATGTTATGATAACACTAAAGCTAAATTGAAAAATTTATGGAAGGAATTTAAATGAGACATGAGAAATTCAAAATAAAATCTGAATTTATATTTCAAGAAATAAGTATGAAATTAAACATATAAATTAAGTATATGTAAAAAAAATTAATTTAATTAAATATGTAAGGCTGTATATTGTTTGCATAATGATAAATGGAGGAGAAATCAATAACTTAAAAATTATGTTAAATTTTATTATTTTCTTGTATCATTAAAAATAATATACAAAATCTTCTTTATTTATTAAAAAATATCCTGTGTTAATAAATTATAAAAAACTTTAAAGTTTTTCCCAACTAATAAATTAAATGTTGCAAAGTTAAATATTAAGTGTGGTTAAATTCATAATGCAGTAAATTCAATAAAATAAAGCCTAATGTTACAACAGGAGAGTTACTCTTGAAAGTAAATTATTTTAAATATTTGAGCTATATCAAAAGATAGTTAGTTTTTAAATCAGAGTCCAGGGGCATGTACCACTGGCAGATGCTGCTTAAGTGTAACACATGAACCTACAAAAAGGTAAAATTAAGCATGATCATATTTTGCACGGGCCAACCTGCATCACCTGTTAATAATAGCACATCGTAAGATATAATGTATATGATGATTGTTAGTGCTAATATGTATCTTTTCAGCTGACAAAATACTGACATATATGACTATAAAACCCTCACACTATTAATCAACAGTAGGGAGTTTTTAAGAACAACAAGTCAGGTCGGCGTGTCTTTGCATGCGTTTATGTGCACATTAGACAGTTGAAAATATTAGATGGCTGCTTTGGAAAATATTGGAAAGAAAATATCTGGAGCGAACATTTTTTCTCCAAAAAAATGTTCTATTTATTAGAACATTTTTTCTAATGATCTAAATAGATACCATCACGTCGTCGAGTGATTTTGTTTCGAGATACTTGCATTTGTTTTAACACAAAACGTGGTATAGCTTCTCCTTTACATAGCTTTCTAGATGCACTTTGCGAAATATTTACCTACCCTATTACAACACAAACTTTCAAAACGGAGGAGCAGTTATTGTAATATTTCGCAAAGTAATAAAAGTTCATCGAAGAGTAGTTTAGGCTATTTTGTAGAGTTTACAACGAAAACATCATTTCAGTGACAAACCACTCTTTACCTTGACGAAATCACTCACATTTATATAAACTGAAAATATATAATTTATTTAACATCTTTCATTGCTATGATTTGGTGTCTATATCTCGTTTCGATAGCTTAATTATAAAATTAATTTGTAACTGTTTTGATTCCTAAGCAAGGAAATATGCAGGCCTACTTAGGGAAAGTACAAATCCCAATAGAATAATGGAGATAGAGCGCAATACCGTAAATTATAACATAAATAGTAAAATATACGTTGTTACAAATTTTTATGAAAGGCTGTTAGCTAAGAACCGATGAAGGTGACATCTTCGCCGAAACTAGTTTGTATTGGTTAACGTGTGAACTTTTAAGTAAACTCTTTAATATCTACCGTTGTAAATTGTACCCACTAAGCTCTGATTATTTCTTAACACACTCGACATCATGGAAGGTTCCAACTGAACTGAAGCAAAAGGTGCGCGCGTTTCCCTCTTCTGGGACAATTTAGCCCCTTCAAAATATGTTCTAACAGTGGGGTGTTTTGCAAACTTTTATTGTTCACATTACAAAAAGTAAAAGGAATCCAAAATTAGTTTCTTGCTTCAAAGTGAAAAATGAATTTTTTCACACCAAATGAAATCCCTATTCTTTTATTATATACTTCGAAAACGACTTCCAATTGCAGCCCTAATTTTTTTACCAAGAATATAGAAAAACCCTTATCGAAACAACTACCAAGATATGTATCGTTAGCTATAGATAAAATGGCCTACCCCTTCTTCTATTTCAGTTAGATCAGATTCAACGTTAAAAAGACTTAGCTGAACCCGCATCTCTTTTATTAAATTACTAAATAATTTAGTCTGTTATAAAATTTACACAGGAAAATATAAGGATATTCTATTTAAGAGTACAATTTCCCATCCTCCTCAACGTTTCTCCCCTCCATTCTCAAAAGTTTCTACAACTCGTTTTAGAGCAGTTCAAAGGAATCCTTTAAAACCATAGTTAATTAAATTATACACAAACATAACATCCCCTTAAAGGAGTATCTAATGAACTCCAGCGCTTCTTAATAATACAAGATAAAAGTGTATAAACAAGTAAGAAGGGGTAATTAGATATGGAAGGAGCTCCAGCATTTATTTATAGAAATTGTGAAAAGTGTCTCGTTCTACACACCGTCTCGTGATGTCGATTTAAAAACACGTTTTTGGAAAATTATATAAATTACTTTTAATGTATGTTGAAAACGAATGTATGTTAATTTAGAAATAATGTATCTTTAATATTTAAAAAACCTTTATGTACATTTCACTAAATAATTAGCACTAAAATTTACAACTCAACAGAATTTAGAATCATCAAAAGGATATAATTGAAATTAACAAAAATAAACCTTTTGATGGAAGGTACATACGATTATATTTAAAGTGAAGTGGAAGAAAAGATATCTAATAATAAAATGTTTTGTTACAATTCTTTTAAAAATAATAAATTTATAGCTTAGATCATCTTATTGTTATATACAATAAACTCTCATTTATCCGTGGGCGGATTAACCTGTTTGCGGATTATCCGGTGTCTGCCATTGTTTTACAAATATCCCATTTTTACTCCAGTCAGATTCATGTGTTTAAATTTCCAAACGGTGAATTACGACGTAAATACATATAAGACTTAATAGAAGTTAAGGTGAAGAGAATAGGTATGTAAATATGTACGTACTGTTTTTACATTGAAAGGGAAGCATCCCGACGCGGGCCAGCGAAATAAAAGGGGTGAGCAGTTTACTGTATATAAGAGACAATGACAAAATGCTTGGACGCCCGAAAACCTAATGTGTATCATAAGATTGTAAACAAATGTCAGCTAATCTCGGCTATAAATAGTCTAGGAAGTGGCATATGCTTATCCATGTCTGTCATATACATTATCGATCTCTATGGCTTTGTGACACAAGTAAACACTGTGCGACAAAATGGTTCTCAAGAAACTTAGATGGCACATTAAAGCTAAATAAATGCTCACAAAAAAATAAACGAAAGTGACAGATTTTTTTGTTAAAAAGTGAAAGTATTATGTGTAAAGGAAATTACATATGTACATACATACTTACTTTTGACATACACTTATGTACTTATTGTAAATAGTTAGACATATAAATGTACATGTTATAATCCGTCAAATACATCGACATTTTAAATTATTTTCTGTATTTATTTTGTCCTCTGAAGATTATTTGTAAATTGCATTAACCGGGCTCATTATTTGTGTAACTTTTGGTATAATAATCGATTGTCGATCGTTTTGCGTATTCTTTGTTCATAGCGGATTATCCGGGGAATTCGTTATCCGGCGTTACCGGGCCACCCGTTTCCACGGATAATCGGGAGTTTACTGTATTATAAAATTTCATTTAAACAAACAATTCTTGGACAGTTTTACACTTTCTACTATAAACATCAAAATCTAGTTTCTTACGTAACATGAACACGTTTTTCAAAAAGTAGCATTAATAAAACTTGTAAAAAAACTTGGGAAAAATGTATGTTTATGCGAAAAATATTCTTAACACTGGAGTAATTGTTGGGATTACTATTGTAATCCAGGGATTAATTTGTTTGCTATAACTAGGGGTCGGAAATAGTTATGACCTTTAGGTTATGACATATCACTGATACTGACAAGTATCAAAACTCAAACAAAACCATTTCATTTTAGCATATTTTTATGTAATTATTACTAATGCAGTCTAATGCACGATTTTTTTATTTATAAGGAAGGATTGAGAGTTTATGTTTCTAATAATTTTTGGTTAAACGTTTTTTTAAAACAGCACACTAATTAGTAGATTGATGAACAATCTCTGAGTTATAGCATAAATAATTGTTCTGCCGGCATCCAAAAGTGATAATGAAAGGGGTCCTGAATATCAGATGCATAAGAGGTGAAGATGTGTAAGATCTAATTGAAAAAAAAAAAACGTGAAAGTAAAAGCGGTAAAACCAGGGATTGGTGAGGAAGACAAAAGACAAGGGACTGAGCTAGTTAGAGTGCAGCAAGGCTCGTTCATTGGAAGAAAAGTATTTTCAGAAAGTTATTTGAGACGTTAGAACCTAAAAGAGAAACATATTTATATTTATTCAATTATATCTTTAATCTTATCCTAAATAAATAAAAGGTTAACAAATTAGGCTTCTATCGTTCCTAATTTCTAAATGTCTTTGCCAGTTGTCAACTACATAACAAACGTAAGCAAAACGAGCTGAAATTTCTAGTTTTGTTATATATTTACATTGGATTATAATTTAAAACATTTCCGCCCCAAAAAGTGTTCCCGGTATGCTCCATTAACTGAAATAAATAATAGTAAAAAATTTATAATTTATATGAAATCAAAATTTCTCAAATTGGATTACAGTACTTCGCTCTACAACTTTATACACGATATTGAAGCTCAGCTCTGGGTTGCTCCAAAATAATATCAGCCATCTGCAAGTTGGATTGAGCTAGTTGTGAAGTAGCTAGCCACCAGTCGGCAAACGTAGACTGCTTACAGCCCTCATTCACATACTTAGTACTAGCGTTTAGTTAACCTATTGCAAACGCATTACGTATCCAACTTTCTTTAAAGTTATTAGCAACAATTAGAATTGGTCTGCCAAGTGCGATGTATGAACCAAAACTGTACTATTAGCCTATAGTTCTAGTTATTTCCTTTTCTCATATAATAATGCGCTATTAAACTTTTCACTTTTCTATTGATGACAGTTCATTTCTTACGAAATAATGCCGAATCTGTTGTTTAGAAGATACAGTTTTTGTGTTAAAACAAAGTGTGATAACTCTGTGTGATAAACTCAAGTACTAAAAACCATATTTATTAAAGTTTTAGTCGACTTTATAGACACAGCTACAAGCAAAAGAAATAGGTCAAAACAACGTCTGTTTTCATGGTCCCACAATATATTTCCCACTGTATTTTGCTCTTCCCTAAAACATGCGCCAATTTGATATGAGTAAATTGGGACAGAGGAGAGATACAGAGAAGGTTGAGAGTACTCTGCAGTGAATAAGGGGAAGAGACACGAATTGGAGACAGATGTCAGCAGGTCACCGATAAGTGTGAGTTATTTATAGGTTCCGGAATAGCTAACGAGGACAGAACTTGCTGTC
>JBAIZL010000002.1:180847023-181054523 GCA_036971475.1 Prosapia bicincta
AACTAACATCTAGAATCTAGAGCATCTAAAGAACAAACAAACCAGCACAGGTGGTTACCTGTGTTCATGACTACTACTGAACTTCAACAAAATCCTAACCCTCTTAAGAGACCAAATGCTACTAAACACAAGTGCTTACTTAAAGGTTTCTAGCTAAGCAGCGCTATATGATCAATGTACAGTAGGTACGACGGCAATGTAAACGGGGCCCTCCTTTCTGCGCGAGTTACTCAAACAGCTGATCTCGGGCTGTCAACAACGGCTGGTAACGTTACTCAACTCCCATTCGACAATAACTGCACTTGCTGTATGATGATTGTGTAATAGATGCTGAGCTATATTGAAATGAATGTCATTGAGCTCTCAACCAGGATCCCGTAAGAATTCAGCGATTCCAAAGAGCATATTGAAACGTCAGATAAATACTGGCTAATATCAAGATTATTACCAACAAGATCTACGAAAACGCAACAGGGTGAGAAAATAGAGTGAACTTTCATTAACGCCAAAGGGTGAGAAGATAGAGAGAACTTACATTAACATCACAGGGCGAGAAGATAGAATGAACTTTCATTAACGCTACAGGGTGAGAAGATAGAATGAACTTTCATTAACGCCACAGGGTGAGAAGATAGAGTGAACTTACATTAACATCACAGGGCGAGAAGATAGAATGAACTTTCATTAACGCTACAGGGTGAGAAGATAGAATGAACTTTCATTAACGCCACAGGGTGAGAAGATAGAGTGAACTTACATTAACGTCAATGGGCGAGAAGATAGAATGAACTTTCATTAACGCTACAGGGTGAGAAGATAGAATGAACTTTCATTAACGCAACAGGGCGAGAAGATAGAGTGAACTTACATTCACGTCACAGGGCGAGAAGATAGAATGAACTTTCATTAACGCTACAGGGTGAGAAGATAGAGTGAACTTACATTAACGCTACAGGGTGAGAAGATAGAGTGAAATTACATTAACGTCACAGGGCGAGAAGATAGAATGAACTTTCATTAACGCCACAGGGTGAGAAGATAGAGTGAACTTACATTAACGTCACAGGGCGAGAAGATAGAATGAACTTTCATTAACGCTACAGGGTGAGAAGATAGAGTGAACTTACATTAACGTCACAGGGCGAGAAGATAGAATGAACTTTCATGAACGCCACAGGGTGAGAAGATAGAGTGAACTTTCATTAACGCCACAGGTTGAGAAAATAGAGTGAACTTTCATTAACGCAACAGGGCGAGAAGATAGAGTGAACTTTCATTAACGCCACAGGTTGAGAAGATAGGATGAACTTTCATTAACGCAACAGGGTGAGAAAATAGAGTGAACTTTCATTAACGCCACAGGTTGAGAAAATAGAGTGAACTTACATTAACGTCACAGGGCGAGAAGATAGAATGAACTTTCATTAACGCTACAGGGTGAGAAGATAGAATGAACTTTCATTAACGCCACAGGGTGAGAAGATAGAGTGAACTTACTTTAACGTCACAGGGTGAGAAGATAGAGTGAACTTACATTAACGCTACAGGGTGAGAAGATAGAGTGAACTTACATTAACGTCACAGGGCGAGAAGATAGAATGAACTTTCATTAACGCCACAGGGTGAGTAGATAGAGTGAACTTACATTAACGTCACAGGGCGAGAAGATAGAATGAACTTTCATTAACGCTACAGGGTGAGAAGATAGAGTGAACTTGCATTAACGTCACAGGGCGAGAAGATAGAATGAAATTTCATGAACGCCACAGGGTGAGAAGATAGAGTGAACTTTCATTAACGCCACAGGTTGAGAAAATAGAGTGAACTTTCTTTAACGCCACAGGTTGAGAAGATAGGATGAACTTTCATTAAAGCAACAGGGTGAGAAAATAGAGTGAACTTTCATTAACGCCACAGGTTGAGAAAATAGAGTGAAGTTTCATTAACGCCACAGGTTGAGAAAATAGAGTGAACTTTCATTAACGCCACAGGTTGAGAAAATAGAGTGAACTTTCATTAACGCCACAGGTTGAGAAAATAGAGTGAACTTTCATTAACGCAACAGGGTGAGAAAATAGAGTGAACTTTCATTAACGCCACAGGTTGAGAAAATAGAATGAACTTTCATTAACGCAACAGGGTGAGAAGATAGAGTGAACTTTCATTAACGCCACAGGTTGAGAAGATAGGATGAACTTTCATTAACGCCACAGGTTGAGAAAATAGAGTGAACTTTCATTAACGCAACAGGGCGAGAAGATAGAATGAACTTTCATTAACGCCACAGGGTGAGAAGATAGAGTGAACTTTCATTAACGCCACAGGTTGAGAAAATAGAGTGAACTTTCATTAACGCTACAGGGCGAGAAGATAGAGTGAACTTTCATTAACGCCTTAGGGCGAGAAAATAGAGTGAACTTTCATTAACGCCACAGGGCGAGAAGACAGAATGAACTTTCATTGACGCCACAGGATGAGAAGATAGATTGAACTTTCATTAACGCCACAGGTTGAGATGATAGAATGAACTTTCATTAACGCCACAGGGTGAGAAGATAGAGTGAACTTACATTCACGTCACAGGGCGAGAAGATAGAATGAACTTTCATTAACGCTACAGGGTGAGAAGATAGAGTGAACTTACATTAACGTCACAGGGCGAGAAGATAGAATGAACTTTCATGAACGCCACAGGGTGAGAAGATAGAGTGAACTTTCATTAACGCCACAGGTTGAGAAAATAGAGTGAACTTTCATTAACGCAACAGGGCGAGAAGATAGAGTGAACTTTCATTAACGCCACAGGTTGAGAAGATAGGATGAACTTTCATTAACGCAACAGGGTGAGAAAATAGAGTGAACTTTCATTAACGCCACAGGTTGAGAAAATAGAGTGAACTTTCATTAACGCCACAGGTTGAGAAAATAGAGTGAACTTTCATTAACGCCACAGGTTGAGAAAATAGAGTGAACTTTCATTAACGCAACAGGGTGAGAAAATAGAGTGAACTTTCATTAACGCCACAGGTTGAGAAAATAGAATGAACTTTCATTAACGCAACAGGGTGAGAAGATAGAGTGAACTTTCATTAACGCCACAGGTTGAGAAGATAGGATGAACTTTCATTAACGCCACAGGTTGAGAAAATAGAGTGAACTTTCATTAACGCAACAGGGCGAGAAGATAGAATGAACTTTCATTAACGCCACAGGGTGAGAAGATAGAGTGAACTTTCATTAACGCCACAGGTTGAGAAAATAGAGTGAACTTTCATTAACGCTACAGGGCGAGAAGATAGAGTGAACTTTCATTAACGCCTCAGGGCGAGAAAATAGAGTGAACTTTCATTAACGCCACAGGGCGAGAAGACAGAATGAACTTTCATTGACGCCACAGGATGAGAAGATAGAATGAACTTTCATTAACGCCACAGGTTGAGATGATAGAATGATCTTTCATTAACGCCACAGGGTGAGAAGATAGAGTGAACTTACATTCACGTCACAGGGCGAGAAGATAGAATGAACTTTCATTAACGCTACAGGGTGAGAAGATAGAGTGAACTTACATTAACGTCACAGGGCGAGAAGATAGAATGAACTTTCATGAACGCCACAGGGTGAGAAGATAGAGTGAACTTTCATTAACGCCACAGGGCGAGAAGATAGAGTGAACTTTCATTAACGCCACAGGTTGAGAAGATAGGATGAACTTTCATTAACGCAACAGGGTGAGAAAATAGAGTGAACTTACTTTAACGTCACAGGGTGAGAAGATAGAGTGAACTTACATTAACGCTACAGGGTGAGAAGATAGAATGAACTTACATTAACGTCACAGGGCGAGAAGATAGAATGAACTTTCATTAACGCCACAGGGTGAGTAGATAGAGTGAACTTAAATTAACGTCACAGGGCGAGAAGATAGAATGAACTTTCATTAACGCTACAGGGTGAGAAGATAGAGTGAACTTGCATTAACGTCACAGGGCGAGAAGATAGAATGAAATTTCATGAACGCCACAGGGTGAGAAGATAGAGTGAACTTTCATTAACGCCACAGGTTGAGAAAATAGAGTGAACTTTCATTAACGCAACAGGGCGAGAAGATAGAGTGAACTTTCATTAACGCCACAGGTTGAGAAGATAGGATGAACTTTCATTAACGCAACAGGGTGAGAAAATAGAGTGAACTTTCATTAACGCCACAGGTTGAGAAAATAGAGTGAACTTTCATTAACGCCACAGGTTGAGAAAATAGAGTGAACTTTCATTAACGCCACAGGTTGAGAAAATAGAGTGAACTTTCATTAACGCCACAGGTTGAGAAAATAGAGTGAACTTTCATTAACGCAACAGGGTGAGAAAATAGAGTGAACTTTCATTAACGCCACAGGTTGAGAAAATAGAATGAACTTTCATTAACGCAACAGGGTGAGAAGATAGAGTGAACTTTCATTAACGCCACAGGTTGAGAAGATAGGATGAACTTTCATTAACGCCACAGGTTGAGAAAATAGAGTGAACTTTCATTAACGCAACAGGGCGAGAAGATAGAATGAACTTTCATTAACGCCACAGGGTGAGAAGATAGAGTGAACTTTCATTAACGCCACAGGTTGAGAAAATAGAGTGAACTTTCATTAACGCTACAGGGCGAGAAGATAGAGTGAACTTTCATTAACGCCACAGGTTGAGAAGATAGGATGAACTTTCATTAACGCAACAGGGTGAGAAAATAGAGTGAACTTTCATTAACGCCACAGGTTGAGAAAATAGAGTGAACTTTCATTAACGCCACAGGTTGAGAAAATAGAGTGAACTTTCATTAACGCCACAGGTTGAGAAAATAGAGTGAACTTTCATTAACGCCACAGGTTGAGAAAATAGAGTGAACTTTCATTAACGCAACAGGGTGAGAAAATAGAGTGAACTTTCATTAACGCCACAGGTTGAGAAAATAGAATGAACTTTCATTAACGCAACAGGGTGAGAAGATAGAGTGAACTTTCATTAACGCCACAGGTTGAGAAGATAGGATGAACTTTCATTAACGCCACAGGTTGAGAAAATAGAGTGAACTTTCATTAACGCAACAGGGCGAGAAGATAGAATGAACTTTCATTAACGCCACAGGGTGAGAAGATAGAGTGAACTTTCATTAACGCCACAGGTTGAGAAAATAGAGTGAACTTTCATTAACGCTACAGGGCGAGAAGATAGAGTGAACTTTCATTAACGCCTCAGGGCGAGAAAATAGAGTGAACTTTCATTAACGCCACAGGGCGAGAAGACAGAATGAACTTTCATTGACGCCACAGGATGAGAAGATAGAATGAACTTTCATTAACGCCACAGGTTGAGATGATAGAATGAACTTTCATGAACGCCACAGAGTGAGAAGATAGAATGAACTTTCATTAACGCCACAGGGTGTATACTCTTGTATACTCCGTAGAGTCCAACTTTCGTTGCGAACTTACTCAAACCCATCTACCCAGATTTGAACTGGCCGATACCAAAACTTGCTTTCGTTACAAGAGTGTCGACTGGTTGACCACTCGCCGCTAAACCAATTGCCAGCCTCCGCTAAAGTAAGGAAATAACACAAATATAAGATTCCCGATTAGAAAATACGTTATTTTATTATTTTTATATAATTTCAAAATAAATGAGGGTTTTGAAAAGTTACATAAAAAAATTATTTTACCAGAAGCTTAATTGATTCGTATGGTTTTATGCGAAAACAGGTATTTATGGGTTACAGTTTGCTATGGTAACAACGGTATTACTACTTGCAACCTTCTCACTGCCCCGGCAGTTTCATATAACGTTACAATGTGCGAGTGATCGTTTGGGTATCCGAGTGAACGTTTGCATGTGTTAATTTTATTATTAATTAATTTTGTACCTATTAAAAAACAATAAAAAAGAGATTTTTAAACTTGCCGGATGTGTTTCTGGAAATTAAAGTATTTTAAATTATTAAACTCATAATATTTTTACATATTTTTAGAAACTTTAAATAAAAACTGTAAACTCATTCCTCCTGTGTTTGTCTTTCAAACTTACTGTGATGCTGTAAACCGCCCCCCCGGTTATTTGTAATGTGTTTAGTTAATTTAAACCAAAACCTTAATTCACATATTAATTATTCTTTATACTTTGAAAAGACTCACCGGGTCAATTGTTTACCTTACCAATTGTACCTAACGATTTGGCCAGACTCGCTGTCTATTCAAATCGTTCTGAAGAAACATAGGTTACATTAAAGTTCACGTTTAAAGTTTAAAAAATATTTTAAATTTAATCAAAACTAAAATTGTTACACTTTAAAAAACGTGAGCAAAAATAATTTAAATTATTAAAATTAAGGTTTACATTTTTTTCAAATTATTTCATTTGGAAACGGTTGGTTAGATACATACTGGTACCTGATTGTATACTTACTGATACTATCAAATTAGTTTAAAAAAATATAATTTTAAAACTTATCTTGGCAAACACTTGATTTTTGGGTTATCAACAAATCAAAACATTAGGCTACTTTTATTTACACTTTTAACATGATTAAATTTTGAAAACCTAAACACAAACTACATATTACATTTTACAAAAAATCTTTTAACTTGTTATTATTTAATTTCGAATAATACATTATTAAAGATAACACAACAAAACAGCTGAGATTCAAGATTTCTTACGCTTGTTCTACAGAATCGCCCTCTTACACTTTGAAAATATATGGGTTTGATTGGTCGCCAGTATTATTAGTATAAATCGCTACCCAAACGCTTTCCACTAACATTTTCAGAAACAAAATTCTCTTTTGAATTTCGCCCGACTTTACGTTACCTAAAACAAAACCAATTTTTAAACAACAGGCTGAATTATTGCCAAAAATTTAACATGTTACAATGCAGCTCCGTACTATAACAATAATACAGGTCCTAACCCACACATATTATGTTTCCATTTATACATCGGCGTCATCATTGTCAAGTAGTATTAACCCCTCGTTTTATATCCCAAGAGCTCCAGTCATACTGACATGCGAGTTAAGAATGGCCGCCATTTTGTTATAAATAAATCAAAAGGAAAGAAAAGCAGAAAAAAGATCGCCTACGAAACGTGAAAAGCTAAACATTAATATTTAATGACAGTCTTGAATTCATAATAATATTTCTTATATGATAATGAAAAGTTATACATAGGCTTAAATTACAATGAAAATAATGGAAAGAACCCCATACTACCAAAATATAATTATTAATATATTAGGTATAGTTATTTTTTTGTATTGAAGGTTCTTTCCAATATTTTCATTGTAATATATTGTACCACTGTGCTCTTGATATTGTATATAGGCCTATATGAAAAGTTTCCCTAATAATACAATTTTTAAAATATTGAAGTCCTCATAATTATTTATGACCACATAAATATTAACGTTTTGAACATTAATATTATATATGTATAAAAATACATATTATAATACATGCATACATATATTTATATATGTATATCTTTATATACACAAACTTTCAGTTGGTTTGTGTACACTTTGAAAACTTCAAACTGTTCTGCAGGGATTGAGCTAAAATTTTAACACGACATAGAACCCGCTTAAAAGATTATTTTTCCTATATTTTAGAGTTATCAACATACACGCGACATCGAGAAAAAAAACTTTTTTTAAAGGTCAGCTGTTACCAGCAACAATGACATCTGCCTCAAGAGAGTGGGCCACTTCCCATACTAGCTGAGAATCACAGTCACATGTGAAACATTAACTGTTCCCAATTATATTTTTTATTGTTAAAAACAAACGTATTCCCTTTAACCCCATTCAGATTATTATACAATCTGAATTAAATATATTTGCCCTAATCGGGGTATTTTTGTGTGATCATGTCGTTCGTAAAATTGCAAGACAGCTATTTAGGAATCCCAAGAGGTGCGACTACTTCATATGATGTGGATTTGCTCCATGAACAGAATTACAACACAGGTAATTTCCAGTCATATGACCAATTAACCTGTGAACATAAGGACATTTATGATTGCATATTGCAGATGATAAATGACGGAGTTGGGGGGGGACGTCTTCCATACGTCAGGAGGAAATGGAGAACATTTCTTATCAGATTGTTTCTGACAACAGTTCCATCTAGGTTCCATCAATGTTCAAGACTGTCAGTATTTCCACTCTTAATGCTTTTATTCTAACTCGTAAGTAACAAGCAAATTTAATAAGGCGTATTATCCGCATATCCTCAGTATTATCAAATGTCAGTATGAGCATTGGTAAGGATTTTTAGGCCTTTTTCAAATCATCTTTAGTTCACTCTCATTTTATACATATCTTCTTCAAATTTTCAATCGTTAGTAAAGTAAAATACATTTTGTTCATCCACTCAAGCTCAAATACATTTTTTAAAACTTGTATTTGACCTTTGATATGAATACAGTTTTTCAAATATTAATCCATTAACTAAATAATATTTTTTTAAAACTTTTATAAGGGATATTACTTGCTTGGTTTATATTTTACCTCACTAACCCCTAATGGAGGCGGTTTAAATATTTTTGGCGTTTTCTCGGCTGGATAGGCTTTACAGCCTCCTTTCTACTTCAGAACTCACAACAGTTTTTCTTTTTATGTCTACCTAGGAACCAGGCTGTTTTTCTGCTCACAATATCTTCCTCTTCAGATGTAGTGGGGCTTTTGAAGTTCCTTGTCATCATTTTTATTTCTAAGTTGCTATAATTCTTGTTTCAGATAATTTATTTTCTTTAGAGCCCTCTTCAATTCTCTTTTATTAAAGAGAAATTAAGTTATTAATTTCTGTTTGGTGTTTGTTAGTTCTACCATTAGTAGTTTATAAATTACTTTAATTTTTTATTGCCGATATTGCGTTCTCATTCCGTCTTGCAAATAGGTTGTACCTATCCATTTTGTCGTTGCTATTCATCCCAAATGTTATTTGGCCAAACATTTTTCATATGTTTCAAATATTTTCAACAATATGCTATAGAAAAATGATTTAGGAAAAATAATTTAAAATTAAAATCAATGATCCGACGGTTAGACTGATCTGTATTAAATGAATAACTAGAATTTACATTAATAAAATATTCTCTCCAGCTGTATTATACTAGGTTGTAGATATACGTTGTTATGTCGTTCTCTCTTCTCTGGCATTTAATCGTAACATGGCAACAACACTCACAAGTCGGCTAATCCTAGTTCGATCATGCCCTGAATATTAAATTTAGATAAAAATTTTAATTAAACAATGCCATACAATTATTTAGCATAGTGGTCTATAACCAATTTCACTATTAATCCCTAGACACTTTTAATCCCTACACTAAACAGAAAAATCTATACATTCATTTGAATTGTTTTAAAATAGTAATTCCCAGAACGACCACAACATACGTCTTATCTCTCCAAAGCATCCACTTAAAATGTAGAATACATATGAAAATAACATAACAATTATTAATAAAGTTGTAGTAAAAATACTATACCAATAATTCGTTTAAAATCAAATTAATGAATAGTATAAGAAGCATAAATAAAAATGGTTAAATAATAATAACGTAACAATGAAAATTATTGTGATGATTTTACTATCTACTGAAAATGACTTAATTCAGATATCGTAGTGCGTTGAGATGGCCAAGCACTGTCTTTTTTGGGGGAAAAATAATTTTATTAAAATTTGTTTATATTATATTATAAATAGAGTATCCCAAAACTATGCGAAGATGAAATGTAGAACACAAGCTATAATCAGCTCCAGGAAAGATCAGATATAAGCAATACGTACACCCTACATCTCTAGTGTTTGTGCTGGCTAAATTATAAAATGTTTGAAATCAAATAATCAAGAGAAATAAATACAAGAAATTGTTTTAACACGATTTAAAATAAATAAAGAATTTAATATAAATGTCAAAATATAATCACATATATATAAGAAATGAACAAAATAATAAAATAAACACTAAATTCTGTAAATATAAGCCTTAGGACCTGTAAATAAAAGAGTATATAAATAAATAAGAAGAATCGCTAATTTTTATCTTTAACAGTCGAAAATAAAGTTAATGTTAACAGTGAAAACATGTCAACAGAAGACAGGGTCTGTTGATCGCCAACAATGAAGGAACGGATCCAGGAAACCGGACGCTCAAAATTTAATAAGGGTTGGGCAAGTACCGGACAAAAATTTAAATACATTGATTATAAAAAACATTTTTTTAAACTAAATATAAAATTTAACTTAAATTATATAATACAAATTTTACTGAAGCAATGATTTCACTTCCCCTTTTTAAAGGCTTGAATAAGTAAAAGAATATATTAATTTATACTGTATGCGGCAATAACGAAATAATATTAATAAATGAATATACATTTAATATAAAATAGTAGATATATAATTTCAGTATTTCAAGTAAGATTAAATTTTTAAAAGGCACATTCAGGGAAAAGTATGTATAAATTGATGGATTCGACCATAGAGTTAGACATTATCAAGTAACCGAATTTTCAGACATATTAGACAAAAATAATAAATAATGCAAATTTTTAGTTCTCAAAAGATGTGAACTATTTTTTTTTAATAATGTTAAATCTTGAAAACCAATTATAAAAATTTAAATAATTAAATATAAATGAAGGTAAACTTCAATGATTAATATGTCATGGCATTCAATAAAGAAATTATGTATGTTTTTAAAATTTATAATATAGATAGTTCAATTATATGTCATGTTTAGTTATAAGATAATTCAGAAATATATAAAATGTTTTGTACAAATGGCAGGCCTGTATGGATAAAAAATTTAAAATCAGCCGAAATCTGCTTTATAATTTTTAAGAGAAAGCCAGAACC
Source organism: Prosapia bicincta (assembly GCA_036971475.1). Lineage (NCBI taxonomy): Eukaryota > Metazoa > Arthropoda > Insecta > Hemiptera > Cercopidae > Prosapia > Prosapia bicincta. The sequence goes on from JBAIZL010000002.1 coordinate 180,857,934, forward strand.
CAAATTAAGAACTATATTAGCAACAAATGAAATACAAATATTTAAAGAAATTCTCAAGTAATTTTGATTGCTTAAATAGATATTTATGTTTTTTTTAATGTAACCATTCAATTGTATGTTTTTGGCCACTCATTATAGAAAGTTTTAAAGTAACAAAGGGATATTTTTTGAGTTATTAAAATGTAATTTAAATTAGTTAAATCTTTCAATTAATTTATTATTCCAAATTCCAATGGAACCTAATTATGTAACTTGTAGTAGTATTACCAACCTCAAACATGATATAAATGTAATACCATCTTATTAAATAGGGACAGTCTCATTAAATAATTCACCCTTGGGAATTCATTAAAATTTGTGCTAGCATATTGTTAGAGTTTTTTTTTAAGTCTGGTGATAGATTCTACCAGCAGATCCTACTCGACAGTTCACAGACGCCTGTAGTTAAACAGATATTGTGAGGTAAGGTCATATTTTGACCCGTGCTATTTGGTTGTTTCGTCGTTAAGCTGGTCATGGTCAGGTTGTAAGGTGAGTCGATGTATGTATAATATGTATTTTCAACTAGATGTTTTCAGATGAGCAGCATACGTCGCAAATATCAATATTTCATCCTGCATATACAGAAATCCCTAAGTTTAAATCACTCTCATACTTTTACACTAATACTTATTGCTTATAAGCAGGGGCAAAAGAAATATAAAGAGTGAAAAAGTGAGGACTGTGTGTTTCTTAAAAATCTGTCCCAAGTATCATTCTTGCCCCCAACCTCATTTCTAACAATAGGCGTGTTATTATTATATTACATTAAATTGATATGTTACATTAGCTCTACAGAATAAAACGGCTGATTACGAGAGAGTGTTATCTCTCTGATGTAGAATAAATGGAAATAATGGTGACCAAAATAAACAGGCCTAATGCTATTCAATGTCAGGCGTTGCAAAAGGCTCATAATGAAACTAAAATCTAATAAAGACTTGAAGGTGTATAGAGTCATCTGAGGGGTGGAACATCCCTTGCAAAGTCTTAGCTTATTAACAAAAGGTACACGTGTTTCCGGGTTTAACTGAGCATTAAAAACAAGATCTGAAATTTAATAAAGCCCGAGCGCTTCCCGAGGGAAGTTTGGAAAACCTTATGTTACCCGGTCACATTATTCTGTAAACCTAGTTACACAAGTCTCGTGGCTATGTACTTTGCTTAAGGGAGTACATTTTATGTCAGTCTTTGTAATGCAATAAAGATTACTCTGCAACCGTAAAGGCAAGACTTTTCTTAATATTTTATACAGCTCCTCCGCCATTACTAGAATCGAATTAATGCAATAGTTGAGGACTATGTAAGACTTGATAATTATTAGAACAGCTGATAATTTCAGTTTTTATAGCCTATGTCAGAATTATCTTAAGACTTTATTTTTTCTTCTCAAAGTGGTTATAAGCAACAAAGATAAATTTACGCCAGATTACAGTAGGCCTAGCATTTGGTCTCTTTTAAAAATAAATTACTATAACGTCAATTAATATTCTCTAAAATAACTTCTATAATATCTCGTAATGTGTGTATGTGTGCACGTGTTTGTTTGTGTGTGTGTGTGTGTGTGTGTGCGTGCATGTGTTTGTGTGTGTGCGTGTGTATGTGTGTGTGTGTGTGTTTGTGTGTGTGTGTGTGTGTGTGTGTTGGTGTGTGTGTGTGTGTGTGTATGTGTGTGTGTGTGTGTGCGTGTGCATGTGTTTGTGTGTATGTGTGTGTGTGTGTGTGTGTGTGTGCGTGCGTGTGTGTGTGCGCGCTCGCGCGTGCCTCTGTGTGTGAGTGTGTTTGTATTTGTTTGTTTGTTATAAAGTTGTCCAACCTGTCATACTTGCCCGTCATCAGAATGACTTTTTCAACACTTGGTGGGTTGTTGTTATATTGCATTAATATCGCTCTACTCAATAAATACCAAGACTGTATTTTAGATTAGTTTTATAAGAAATGTACCGCTGAATAAATATTTTCTAGAACTATAAAACTTGTTTCGCAATATGTTATTTTGTAATCCGTCACGGGTTTTAAAATAAACCTGCATAAGCTATAATTAGAATATACTTACAAGTATTACTCCGAAGGCAATGTGTGTCATGTTCTGATTGCAAGGATATCTCGTATCTGATTAATCTGTCACCAAAATTCAATTCCAGCCCTTTCACCCCCCGTTGCCAACCCTGTATGACATGTAATCTAACATGTGAGTTATACATTTCTAATTAGGACGATATTGGAGAAGTATAGGTCACGTCAATTTTACCTTTGCATGTTTAATAAATGTTTTTTTTTATTAATAATTTATTACTCATAGAATAAATCATGTGAGTATGTTTCTAAATCATTGCTGAGTTATTTGTGAGCATGGTATCCGCTTTGAGTCAATCTATGTAACATTCAGTACAGTATGTTTTACGAGTAAATAAACTAGATATATAAAAGTATTAGTTGGCCAATTAGGGGTGGTTACAGTCAGTTTTAATTTACGCTCTGCCTGAACTACAGCAATCTAACGGAAACATTAGGACTAATGTATCGTTGTAAAAAGAAGAAAATATATTGTAATATTGTAAAAGGACTGTAAATTTATATGTACGTTTCGATCTTAAAGGTAAGTATATTTCAATATTTTCTTCCTAAAGAGAACACTTGGCTTAAAATATTTATTTTTGTTTGCTCTTTGAAAGACTCAATAAGGTCATTACCGGCAATGCCTGGAACTAAGTAAGTATTTAAAATAATAAGTTAAAAATAAACACTAATAGCAAGACCATACTAAATATAAATTATTGATATACTAAAACGTAAAGAATAAAGTACTAAACGGTTTTAGAAAAATAATCACGAACACCATTTAAAACTAAAATTAAAGTGACTAAAAATCAATATAATTCAAATATGAAACAAAATATTAAAATTTATTAAATACATCAGAATAACATAAGAAGGCGATGACACGAACAATAGCCCAAGCATCCTTTCTTAATAACAGCTTTAAACTTCTTTGAAGATCATAACTCTGACTAACATCAACCCCATTCAAACAGAATATGACTGGGTTGGTAACTTCACAAAAACGACATAGTGGTAGATCCTCGTGTTATATCCATGAGTTAAAACAGTGCCCGATGCTAAGAGTAACCAACACTTCCTCTTTACGATTCGAACGAATGTAAAACTTGCATAGATAGACGACGTCTTTGACTTTTACGAGGTTGTTTTGAATCACAGTTTGCCATTCTTCATTCCAAGCGAGAATAGTGCAAACTTTAGTTTACATACAAAATCAGATGACGACACATTGAAGACACTTTTGGAATAGGAACACACAGAAATAGAATAATGTAGTCATCCTTCATGAATTAGAGCAGAAAACGTTAAAGGTTTGTGAACTGCACTGAAAGAACACTACAAGATGAGGGAAACCGTAGATAAGGGTCGTTCTGATACATAAAATGAGATTTTATAAAATGAATTAGAGCAGAAAACGTTAAAGGTTTGTGAACTGCACTGAAAGAACACTACAAGATGAGGGCAACCGTAGATAAGGGTCGTTCTGATACATAAAATGAGATTTTATAAAATGAATTAGAGCAGAAAACGTTAAAGGTTTGTGAACTGCACTGAAAGAACACTACAAGATGAGGGAAACCGTAGATAAGGGTCGTTCTGATACATAAAATGAGATTTTATAAAATGAATTAGAGCAGAAAACGTTAAAGGTTTGTGAACTGCACTGAAAGAACACTACAAGATGAGGGAAACCGTAGATAAGGGTCGTTCTGATACATAAAATGAGATTTTATAAAATGAATTAGAGCAGAAAACGTTAAAGGTTTGTGAACTGCACTGAAAGAACACTACAAGATGAGGGAAACCGTAGATAAGGGTCGTTCTGATACATAAAATGAGATTTTATAAAATGAATTAGAGCAGAAAACGTTAAAGGTTTGTGAACTGCACTGAAAGAACACTACAAGATGAGGGAAACCGTAGATAAGGGTCGTTCTGATACATAAAATGAGATTTTATAAAATGAATTAGAGCAGAAAACGTTAAAGGTTTGTGAACTGCACTGAAAGAACACTACAAGATGAGGGAAACCGTAGATAAGGGTCGTTCTGATACATAAAATGAGATTTTATAAAATGAATTAGAGCAGAAAACGTTAAAGGTTTGTGAACTGCACTGAAAGAACACTACAAGATGAGGGAAACCGTAGATAAGGGTCGTTCTGATACATAAAATGAGATTTTATAAAATGAATTAGAGCAGAAAACGTTAAAGGTTTGTGAACTGCACTGAAAGAACACTACAAGATGAGGGAAACCGTAGATAAGGGTCGTTCTGATACATAAAATGAGATTTTATAAAATGAATTAGAGCAGAAAACGTTAAAGGTTTGTGAACTGCACTGAAAGAACACTACAAGATGAGGGAAACCGTAGATAAGGGTCGTTCTGATACATAAAATGAGATTTTATAAAATGAATTAGAGCAGAAAACGTTAAAGGTTTGTGAACTGCACTGAAAGAACACTACAAGATGAGGGAAACCGTAGATAAGGGTCGTTCTGATACATAAAATGAGATTTTATAAAATGAATTAGAGCAGAAAACGTTAAAGGTTTGTGAACTGCACTGAAAGAACACTACAAGATGAGGGAAACCGTAGATAAGGGTCGTTCTGATACATAAAATGAGATGTAAAACAACATTCTCAGATTTTGAACAATCTGTGAAAATAGTCCCACTGTATTTGTGAGTTCTGTAAATTTGTAAATATTCCTGGGGACAAATAACATTAGAAGTATTGTGTTTTTGATAACTGGGCAGTAAGAAATTGAATTTTGACGTTTTTATTATCCATGAAAAAATGCAGCACATGTTCGTTCGAATGTAGATAGTAGTTGCACCCTCTTCATGTAGGCCATCATTTGCAGCCTCTTCAAGTAGGCCTACAACATTTGCAGGTTGTTGAAGTAGGCCTACTACATTTGCAGGTTCTTGAAGTAGGCCTACAATATTTGCAGGTTGTTGAAGTAGGCCTACAACATTTGCAGGTTGTTGAAGTAGACCTACATCATTTGCAGGCTTTTCAGAATAAGCAAGGTTCGTATAGAGGTGGCAAATGGAGCAGAGTAACGTGTAGTACCGCGTGGAATGTAACGCGTGTAGTACTAGTTTTTGAGGAAAGGATTGAAAAATATTTTGAAAACCGAGTGTTTGGGTTAACTTCGAAGAAAAGTCCCGTTAAAAATATAAAGCACCTGACGTTATCATGAAAGACCAGTTCCCCAGCCTTAGTATAAAGATTAGAAGTTGAGCTTCATTTAATTAACCAGTAGTAAGTACAAGTACAAAGTGATGCAGTAATCTAGTGTTTTCAGAACCGTAGGTCGTGCAGATAAGTAGGATGTGCAACCGTATTCTATGACCGATCTCATCACTTCGTTATAGCAACGGAGTATGGTTCTGAGCGTTCCGAGAGATAAGCACCACTAAAAACTCTCATCGTTCCAACATCAAGTTACAAATCACGCAAATTTCGATGGATTATCAAATAAAAGTCTCATAAATGTGACATCACTCGTGATTTTAAGTCGCATTACACCTAAGATAAAGTATAGGATTGCCTAAGACGACTAATGCAATCTAGGTGAAATGTACATTTTAACAAAATTTGTAAAGTGTTTATAACTATATGCAGAGATTTTTTCCCGGTTTCCAAACTTTGAGCTGCCACGAAAATCATCTAAAAACAAAGAGCCATCGATCGGAGACAATGCGTTAGCAGTGACACTGTTAAAACCAACGGAAAATAGTGTCTCGCCCAGCGCTGTACACTGCGGTACACCATAAGACAGGCTAAATAGGGAATTCTTGATGCATGTAAGATACATCAATGTTGATATACATGGTACAGTTCATGATTTCAATGTGTTTAAAATTCCATGTCAAATCAAATGCCATCTCAAGGTCGAAGAAAACCTAGAGTGCTTGACGCAAGAGAAAGACGTTTTGAATATTTGAATAGTTGATTCTAACAAAACTAATCGGTCAACTCATGAACCTCCTTTTACATAAAGGATTTGTTAAAGAAGCTAGTCTATAAATACTGGTATTTATGCGATAGGATTCACTTGATGTTTAATATTAACATCAAGGAGCCATTCTGTGGATACATTTGTTGAGCGACCATTTTTTTGGGAAGGGGAATCTGTCCTATTTTCTGTGACATCAGCTATAAAAAAACTGTGTTAAAATTTTAACCGGGGAAATATTGTGTAGGAAACAAGGATGAGGAATTAGTGACTCTGTGACCTAACGGACATGATTTTACGGTGGAACTAAGTAGAGGCGACTTAGAAGGGGAGTATATTTAATTTGAATTTATATTTAATTTAATTTTATTTTGAAATAATAAGGCCTGTATAAAACTTGAAATATTAATCTACAAAACGCTTTACAATGTCTGTTCTCCCTTATTTTAAAATCACTTGTTTTGTGCTGAACCAGTTTTAAAAGATTCTTTTTTTTCACTGAATCTAATTTGTGACTTATCTGTGTACAACCATTACGTAGCCTTATACTTCAGTAATTTCTTCCCTTACATGTAATATAGAACGGTATTGGGTAAATTTTATTTATCTTGTGTAACGACAGCATTGGCTTTGCTATCAGTATTGCACCCTAGGGGAATAACGAACAGGTAGGCCAACTTTACGATATGAAAATATTGTATTACCTCTACGCTAACAACAATTTAGTATAGACGTATTTAGAATGTGTGTTTGAGAATTATAAAGCTTCATAAACCTTATTTTGACCAAATAATAGTTTCTTGACGAATCTATACTCCCTTTCTGTAAATCATGTTATTACGTTTGTGGGTAGAATCACTTGATTCGTGGTGGGAAATCTAAATGGTTGGGAAGAGAAACACTACAACATCCACTCCGTATACTTCATATAGTTTTTAGTTGTTTTCATACGACAATTTTTTTAAGCATCTTATAGAAATGTGTGTAACAGAATTGATTAATGTAACTTTCTAGTAAACTTTTAACCAAAATTCTTAGTAATTTAAATGTACGAATGGTAATTACTGTTTTATTTAGTAATGTTACTACATTTTGGTGCTCGTCGATTTGCATAGGCCATTTGGGATCAAATGCAAATGTTGGTTGGCCTACTGTTAAGGTGTTGCTTCAAACAATTAGGTTTGTAATCTTATGAATTACGTTTTCCTAATTACTAGTACAGTAGTTTTACAAAAATGTTCACATTTGTTGATTCCATCTTCGCGTGAGCTACTAGTAATCACTTACAACTTTTTTTAAAAAAATGTTTTAACTTGCCTATAGTAGCACTTACTTTTTTGTGTTGACACCACACTTTGTGTACACCCACACCCTTGGTGGTGTGGGTGTACACAAAGTGTGGTGTCAACACAAAAAAGTAAGTGCTACTATAGGCAAGTTAAAACATTTTTTTAAAAAAAGTTGTAAGTAAAAATGTTCAGTTTAAACAAGACTGTCAAGTTATTTAGTTTTTCATAATAAATTTCGTTATGATGTTTTAACTGAATGTAATTTTATATTCCACTGTAATTCTTTACGCCAAAAAACTTATAAATAATTAATAGTTCTTAACGTAATTTAAAGAATTATATTCTGAACTAAAATAAAATAACAAAATTAGTTGCTTTGTTATTTCAACAAATTGGAAGCAATAACAGTATGTAAGTGGTAATATTGGTCTATGTAGCCCTTAAACCTCTTGAGTGAATGAAAAGAGATTTCCAGGCTTGGCTTTACGTCTTTGCAATATCATCTGATTCAATAGGCCTTTTTATGGTTCAACGAAGGCAGCAGAAATAAAGTGGTAATGTGCCTCAGTTAGGGGAAATAGGTTCACTTCAAACAATGTAAAGCCTTAATCCATTGCTGATCCGCTTTAATGATTTGCAAACGCTAAACTGACCCGCCAGCACTATCTATCATACAAGCGGTGAAATAAAATTCTATAAACCTAATATTGTCGCTTATATTCACAGTTTGTTTTGTTATTTTCAAACAATGTAGTAATTACAAACTAGCATTTTCAGTAAAAGAGCGCCAGATCGGGGATCAGACGAACAACGTGAAATTATATTGGACAAATATCTAACAAATTATTCTTTTATAGGAAGGCAAATTATTCTCGTGCTTGGCCTTAAAGCCAGCGTTCTAGAACAGCACACGCTATAATATTTCCATATGTTCTTCCTTCAGAAATAAAATCGATAAGAAATCATACAAGATGTTTTTATACAATATTAGCTGACCCGGCGAACCTCGTACCGCCAAACAGCCAGTGAATGGCGTGTTACACAATAGCTAAACTTAAATGAGTATTTCATTAACACAATAACAGCTGAACTTACAGTAATCGATCGAGAAATATGTGACAGTAAAAGTTCTTGATTGAATGTTATTTATTGAAGTGCACTCGGATATACATTATTTTAGTATTTTGTACACACCCTCTGGTGCGTACACAAAAAAAAATCAGTGCTTCCAACGCAAACCACATAGAGTTGTCCATGTAAGAAGGAGGTATTTTCCAAATTAGGTCAACACATTTGTAGCGATTGCCTTTGTGCTTTGTTGATCGCCATTGTAAAGGCGAGTGACGCAGGATACTGTAAGCGTTGGGATTGTGATGACAAATCGATTGGAATAATTGGGATGCGTGATAACAGTACATCTTCGTTTCTAAAATTACCATTTAAAATTGGCGCTTCAATTTTATTGCAACATATTGTTCCTCAAACTTTTCACTGAAAGCCAGGTACCAATGCAGAGTTGTTTGCGGATTGATGTTTGTTAGAAGAATGACGGGCTGCCCAATTTTCAATGTTCAGAACGTGCGGTGACATGCCAGGCAAATTAAGTAAATTTAAGAATTCATTTGGCTAACTGATACCTTTCTCTTGATTCATAACAGTGTGGATGGTCTTGTTCGTTGTCGTGTCCCTTGAAATTCGATTTTTGATACAGAAATCGATTGAATTAACATTATTGTTTTTGGCTGCCAATATAGCCTGTTCAATTAGCCACTTATAATTTATGTAATTTTCAGCTATATTCATGAAACGTGGTCAATCAACTGAATGGTGGTTGCCGTTATTCTACAGAAATTTGTTGGCAATGTGACACATTGTGTTGATTCATTAATTCACTCCCATTCCTATTGTCCAAGAACTGTTTTTCCAAACGATCAGCGGATGCATTATTTCGTAGTTTTACATGCATATTGGTCTTCAAGTTCAATTCTTGTAAGCGTAGTCATAAAACCGATGCATTGAGCTCAGCATGAAGGGGGGCTGAAGGTGCATGAAGGGGGGTTGAAGGTGCATGAAGGGGGGTTGAAGGGGGGTTGAAGGTGATATTACTGCTAGAGGTTGTCAAAAATCACCCAACAATAAAATTATTATGTCCCCCAAATTTTCGTTCATTTTCTCTTAGATCTTTTAATGAACTATCTAGTGTTTCCAATGCGTTTTTTTTACGCCACAGTAACACTCGTCCCATATTATATACTTAATGTAGAGAAAAAAATTCAAACCGAGTAAATTTTAAAAAACGAAATTCATGAAAGTAGAGATGGGTATACTTTATCCCCCCAATGAGAGAGCAGTATTTGTTACCCCCACCACGAGCTAAGCCCCGCCCCTAGAGGTTGATTGGTGTGCTGGATCGGGAGGGCCATTTTGTTTTGGTGTAAGCCCTGCCCTGGAGGGCCATTTTGTTCTGGTGACGTAATTTTGTTGAAGATGAAAAAATATAAATGCGTATTGGGGAATGGAACCGTGGACGTTCGGTTTGCTGGCGTGTGACGCTAGCGACTGAGCTACGATGTAGTCAGTTGTGTGTTGTGGTTAGATGTAGGTAGAAGTATGTCGTGAGTGTTGGATGTTGGTTTGGTTGTATGAAATAAGAGTAAAACGTGTATTTGTATAAGAATAAATATTTTTATTGTGTTAAGAATATAATTATAAATACAGGATTATACATAAAATATAAATCTGGGAATTGACAGAATTTAGAGGGGAGACTTGATTAACTATGATATTTTGCACAATCATTCCATGTTCAGAAATAGTCGGCAGCGTCTGTCTGCGGGTTTCCTGCATATGGGGCACCTCTGCACCCTTTCCGCACACTCCCTGCAATAGACGTGACCGCAGGGTATGATGGCAGTGCATGGTGGTCGTTCTAAGCAGACAGTGCAGTCTGCTATACGGTAGCCACTGTTTCCTACAATCTGCTCTTCTGATGTTCTCTGTTTCAACATACAAAACAAAGAAGATAATTTTCTTGTAAATGAATAGCATAAATATCAGGTTTTACAAATTGTAACACTTACGACTACGCCTGAAGGGATTCGATCGGCCATTATCGCCGCCGCTTCAGCGACAGCCACTCTTCTTCGGCCCTCTTCGAGTAGCTTATGTAGATCGCTCATCATTATCCGCCATACGCCGACCGCATAGAAATTTTCCTCGTATCCATCTCTTTGAAACGCTGCCTCTAAGTCCGCTACGAGTCTTTTTAGTATCTGCAGTGCATCAGCCGATACTCTACGAGCTGCAGTTGCCCGTGCGTTTCCCACAGCCGTCTAAGAAAATTAATTAGAAATGAAATTCAATTATAATCCTCTGATATTACTGCTATTATCATCGTACAATAAAACTTACTGAATATTGAGGAGGATACCGTGTCCTACTTCCTAAGCAAAGGAAACAGTCGATACGGGAATGCTCGAGTCCTTGTATGTGCTTTAGTTCCTCATCTAGTTCCCCCGAATAAGAAGCTCGATCTCTGAGTCTATTTACAACGTGATCTAATATTGCAGCCTATAAAATACAATGTATTAGTAATGAGCAAATAAGAATATAACAGTAATAATTTATTAAGAATACAATAATCACCGGCGTTGGGTGGTCGGTGTTGCTACGATCAGTCAAAGGCCCTCTGGTTCTAGAAGGTGTGTTTGTTCCCTGAAAGAAAAAAACGCTTATTAGATGAAACTGTTAATAATCTAAATTGTTTGGAAACGGTAAAGGCAGTTCATTAATAATCACCGATGTTGGGTGGGCGGTGTTGCTACGATCAGTCAAAGGTACTCTAGGAGGAGTCGTAATGTTTGTTTCCTGAAAGAAAAAAGCTTATTAGATATGAAAATGAAACTGTTAATAATTTAAATTATTTATAATTACCTGTGACGGAGTCTCCCCGCTATGATCAACTATCGATTGGCGTCTATAGTACGGTGTCCATGTAACCCCATGTAATATTGATGGGCTACGTCTGTTACGATCGATTTCGTTAGCATGATTATCTAATTCTTCCCAAATGCCCGTTTCATCGTAGCTAGAATCATCGTTGTTTGTTGTGTCATTAGACTGAAAACCAATGAAAAATTGCAATAACGAAACATAAAAACTTTAACAAAAAAAAAGAACACACTATTTCATACTCACCTCTGATTGATTACGTCTATCGGTCATCGTGTTTCTGAAATAAATCGATAATTTTTTAAATAAATTAAGTATTTGTTTAAAAAGAGTATTCGTTAATCAAGTCAGCTCCCCCCGTGGGATGAACTCTAATAGTTCGCCCCAGTGAAAACAGCTCCAGCCACGCTGTAATCAGTGGTGACCACTCCATTAATATATGTCACCCCCTTGAAAATAAATTTACCGTCGTATTTCCATTATCACCATGTCTTACCGACATTTCTCCAACTCCAGAAGAATCTTTCTCTATAGCAGTATCGTTTCGGAAAAAGTAGTCTTTTTTATATCGTCAGTCAACTTGAACAGATGAACGGTTGTTACGAGCACAGATAATACAGTATTCTTTATTCAACGCCCAACGACTTTAAAGGCACCAAAAGTCGCTCGTAAACCGGAACCGCTCAAGCCAGCTCCCCGTGGGATGAACTCTAATAGTTCGTCCCAGTGAAAACAGCTCCAGCCACGCTGTTCTCAGTGGTGACCACTCCATTAAAATATGTCACCCCCTTGAAAATAAATACGATTTACGGCCGTATTTCCATTATCACCGTCTTACCGACATGACGTGTAATGACAAATTTGCATTTCTCCAACTCCGGAAGATCGGAATCTTTCACTATCGCGGTATACCGTTTCGGAAAAAAAGTAGTCTTTTTTATATCGTCGTCATCAAAGTCAACCTGAATAGACGAGCCATGAACAGTTGTTACGAGTTTCGCACAGATAATGCCGTATTCTTTGTTCAACGCCAACGACTTTAACGACAGCAAAATTCGCTCGTAAACCGGAACCGCATTGAACCGGTTAACTGTCGAATTTTTGGAGAGCTGACTTGCAGTATTCATAATTAAGATAAAACACACACACAACGCACCTAACTGCAAAGCGCTGAAGACTGATGCTCTCTGTATGTTGGTACCGGCTTATATACTGTGCAACTCCCCACGCGTCCTTTGTGTAGTTCCCGTAGTTGCCCAAAGCGGCTGTGTCACGCAACGGAAAGTTTAGAAATCATTGACCTTTTCCCACACTCGAGGTTCGTGTGAAATCGTTGAACTTTCGCTCCCACTCGCGGTCGTGCAGTGAATGGATTAGAAATCGCTGACCTACTTTCACTCCTACTCGCGGTCGTGCAGTGAAAGGATTAGAAATCGCTGGCCTATGTCTCCCACTCTAAACAGGTTGCTATATAAACCCGTATATTACAGGTAGGACAGTATACTCCGGTCTCATTCAGACTGCAAAGAGGTAAGTGTGATTGTTATTCTATCTCTGTTTCTAATAAACAGTTAGCTATATAACAGTTAGCACAGTATACTCGGGTCTCATTCTGACTGCAAAGAGGTAAGTGTGATTGTTATCCTATCTCTGTTTCTAATTTGACTTCTTAAAATAAAACCTATATTATGGCCGTGTATATTTTTTCTAATGTGCAAACCTATGTAAAGAAATTCCGTTTATACGGGAATAAAATTGTTTTTAAATTCAATACACCCCCTGAAGGTGTAGGAGAGATTGAATGGGTTAGACAGGGACTTCAAGAGTTGGTTGAATCTGTGACTAGGGGTACAACAGACGAAGATCGACTTGGTTTTACTATGACTAGCATAAACTTTAAGAATCGTACACCTGGGTACGTAGCCTTCAGACCTGTTTCGGAAATAACGTTAGACACGCTTTGGAGCGTTTTTGGCGGAATAGTCCAGAGTAACGCTGAGGGATTTATGTCAGGTGATACCTTCCAGGTATCGTGTACCAAGGTTAGAGTACCTGTAGGCCGGGGTCGACGTAGGCGTGGGATTTACAATATTTTTTTCGATCTGGAAACGCGTCAAGACGAAGTCCTTGATAGCGCTCACGTTCACAGGGTAAATTTATGCATTTCTCAACAGTACTGTTGGAAATGCATAAATGGCGAACGCTGTCGTAATTGTACGCCACGAACTCGTGTTTTTAAAGAGAGTCCAGTTGACGGGTTCATAGCCTACATAATGGATGTGCGTAAAACGTTTAAAAAGGTGTGCGTTATCGCTCATAATGGACAGGCATTTGATTTTCAATTCCTTTTGAAATACGTTCTGGAAGAAACTCAGTTTACACCTGAATTGATAATGCGTGGAACTAGGATTATTTTGATGGAGATCGATAACGTAAAGTTTATCGATTCTCTAAGCTATATGCCAATGGCATTGTCTAAACTCCCTGAAGCGTTCGACCTACCTCCCGAAAAAAAGAAAGGTTACTTTCCTCACCTTTTCAACACAGTGGCCAATGAAAATTATGTAGGTCCTATTCCTGGAAAGGAATACTACTGTCCTGACTCAATGTTCGAAAAGAACAATACAAAATTCTTACAGTGGTACGATGAACAAGTCTCCAACGGTTATGTGTTCAATTTTCAAACGGAAATATTCGAATATTGCCTCTCTGATGTTGATATATTAGCTCAAGCCTGTATAAAGTTTCGTGCTTCGTTCTTGCAGGAATGCAATGTAGATCCGTTTCTCGAGGCCGTCACTATTGCTAGCGCGTGTAGCCTAGCGTTCAGAAGAAAGTTTCTCAAGCCAAACACAATAGGCATACTGCCAAAGAATGGGTACAGACGCGTCGATAATCAATCCGCCATCGCTCTACAGTGGCTCGCATGGATCGAAGACCAGAACGGCTATCGACTGGAGCATGCCGGTAGAGGTCGTGAAATTAAAGTAGACGGTATAAAGGTCGACGGACTATGTGACCGAACGAAGACCGTATATGAATTTCACGGCTGTTACTGGCACGGATGTCCAAACTGTTACACATTTGGGCGTGATTCACCTCTAATCGACGACCCGTCAGACACTCATAGTGCACGACTGACCAGGACTAAAGCTAAGATGGCTAAATTGTCCCGTCATTATAATGTTGTCGAGATGTGGGAGTGTGAATTTTATAAGAAGAAAAAATTAAACAAAACTATGGCATACCTTGATTCCCACCCTCTAACGCACCTCACACCACTAAACCCTCGAGACGCGTTTTTCGGCGGTCGTACGGGGAATGTAAAATCGTACCATATGTGTCAGGAGAACGAGAAAATTCGGTACATTGATGTTTGCTCCTTGTACCCCTGGGTGTGTAAGTACCGCGAATATCCGATAGGACATCCGATAATACACGTCGGTAATAATGAGTGTAGAGCAGTCGGAATGTCTGCTGACGGCCTCCTGAAATGTACGGTCCTACCTCCTCGGGATCTGTATCATCCAGTGCTGCCGGTCAGGATGAACGATAAATTGATGTTCATCCTATGCCGCACATGTGGCGAGAACCTTATACCTGGAGACTGTACTCACTCTCTTGACGAACGGGCGTTGACAGGAACATGGACTATGGATGAGATACGCAAAGCTGTGCAGAAAGGTTACGTGATATTGGAAATGTATGAGCTCTGGCAATACGAAATGGCTTCATTTGACAAAGGGAACGGACTGTTTACCGACTATATTAATACATTTTTAAAAATAAAGCAGGAGGCTTCAGGTTACCCAGAATGGTGTCGTTCTGAACAAGACAAAATAGACTATGTCCAAAGCTATTTCGACAACGAAGGGGTTAGACTTGACCCGTTGAAAATTGAAAAAAATCCTGGTGCCAGGTCGTTGGCTAAACTAATGTTAAACTCCTTTTGGGGTAAGTTTGGACAACGTGAAAACCAGGCAAAGACTACAATAGTAAGAGAGCCTAATGAACTGTTCAACTTGTTAACGTCGCCGTCAATTGATGTAATCAATATACAAGAGGTTAACCAGGACGTTGTCGTAGTGAACTGGTGCTACACTGACAACGTCTGTGATGTACTACCAACAGTAAATGTCGTTCTCGCTGCATTCACTACAGCCCATGCTCGTCTTAAGCTCTATGAGTATTTGGACGTGTTGGGATCACAGGTCCTCTATTACGACACAGATAGTGTCATTTATCTCCACAAAGACGGTACGCACGCTATATCGACAGGAGACTACTTGGGGCAGATGACAGACGAACTGGCTGACTATGGTCCTTCTGCATACATTACAGAATTTGTTTCGGGAGGTCCGAAAACGTACGGCTACAAGGTAATGTGTCCGGAAAATGACAAAACCGTTACAGTTTGCAAAATTAAAGGACTGACTTTAAATCTCCGCACCTCAGGTTATTTAAATTTCGATTCTTTAAAGAAACTAGTATTGAATGAACAAACAGAGGAGGATAGCATAATGGTCGATGAATCGCGTATACGTCGCAGAAAGGATCATGGTGTTGTTACTGTGTGTGAAACAAAAATGTTCAGAGCCACAGGTGCGAAAAGAAAACGTAACGGGGATTTTGATACGCTACCTTATGGGTACTGTAAGGTTCCACGCCTAGAATGATTCCCATCATCCTGAACGGTGTTGTGAAATCAAGTCGTTCCATTTTAGTTTTTGTATGACCTATGCTGTGTGGAGATCCTAGGCTGAATGAATGGGCCCTCTGTCACGGTCTAATCGCCTATAAGGTTGTGTGAATGGATAAGTGTTGTAGCAACAAAAGAGCATAGCTTCTGTTTTGACAGATTGTGTGTGTTTGTATTGAATAAAATACCTTTTTGCAAAAGGTATAAAATATTTGTTGCACGAGTGTGTGTGTGAAACCTAGGTTGAATGGTCCTCTGTCTCGACTTAATCGTCTATAAGACTGAATGTGTGTGTGGATGGGATTAAAAGTAAAATTGAACGACAAAAACTGATCGCCTGGGAGGATAGGCCTTGGAATGCTTCACATTCCCGGGGAAGCTTCCAAAAAACAAGAACGACTTCGGACTGTACCTCTTGGGTGTTGATGGAAACCTAGTCAGTTGGTTTAAAAGTACCAAAAGTAAAATCAAGGTGGTCAGTTTTGAAATGAACGTTAGACGTGCTATTGCTAACGAGCTTCATAAGCCGGCTCGTAGAAATTTTAAAACACGTAGTGTTACTTTGAAAGGTGTAAACGATCTTTATCAAGCGGATTTAGTTGAAATGATTCCCTATGCAAAGGAAAACAAAGGCTATAAGTATATATTGACTATGATTAACTGTTTATCAAAATTTGCGTTTGCGGTGCCGATAAAATCTAAAACCGGTTCCGAAGTAGCTTCGGCATTAAAGCCTATACTAGAGAAACACAGTATGAAGCATTTTCAGACCGATCAGGGTAAAGAATGGTTTAACAAATCTGTTCAAAACTTATTGAAAACCTATAAAATTAATCACTATCACACTTACACCGAGAAAAAAGCTTCCATCGTAGAAAGGTTAAACAGAACTTTGAAAAGTAAAATGTGGTTAGAATTCACGGCTCGCGGTAGTCATAAATGGACTGATTTTTTAGATGATATTGTAAAGTCATACAACAAAACCGTACACAGTACTATTGGTATGAAACCGTGTCAGGTGAGAAAAAAACATGAAGCAATGCTGTTGGCTAGAATAAAAGACAAGGTAAATAGTCGTACTATACCTCAATCGCGATCATTCCAGGTAGACGATAGAGTTAGAATATCCAAATACAAAAAAGTTTTTTCGAAAGGATTTTATCCAAACTGGACGCAAGAAGTATTTACCGTGTTTGCTGTTGTACCGTCCTCACCTAAAACCTACATTTTACAAGATTCGAGAGGTGAAATATTAAAAGGTGGGTTTTATGCTGAAGAATTAAGTCGAACAAATGTTGGCGACGTTTATTTGGTGGAAAAGGTTTTGCGCCGGAAAGGAGATAAGCTTCTTGTGAAATGGCAAGGTTTCGATAAAAAGCACAACTCTTGGGTAGATAAAAATAAACTTATACTGTGAAACAATTTACCACATCCGGCCAGCTGCGCCCATCCGGCCATGTGCAAGCGATGACGTGAATGGAAAAGTACTGGTCGCAATTGCTTTGTCCCAACTGACCTTACACGCATCCGGCCACGAGCATGCGATGACGTCAATGGAAAAGTACTAGTTGCAGAGTCAATGTGTCACAATTGCTTTATACTGCAATAGAAAATATGTTTCGAAAATAAATGTCAGGTTTTTCACACAATTGATTCATTCTGGTTACGTCTTTCGAGATGCGTGTAGTGGTTGCTCCATATACGATGCAGCTACATAATTTCGACGCTTATGTAGGTGAAAAGGAGAAACGAATTCGACACAGTCCCCTATTGCCCAACACTATTAGAGCAATTGTGTGTGGTCCTTCAAATTGCGGTAAAACAAATGTAATTTTTAATCTTTTGTTCGAGGCAAACGGGCTGAAGTTCGCCAACATATATATTTTTTCAAAATCACTTCACCAACCGAAATATGAGTTTCTGTCTAAGGTGATGGAAGAATCGGGTATCGGTTATTTTCCGTACAGTGATAACGACAACATCATCAATCCACATGAAGCGGAACCGAATTCCATTATGATTTTTGACGATATACAGTGTGAAAAACATGATAATATACGTAATTACTTCAGTATGGGGAGACATAGCTCAATTGATTCTTTTTATCTCGGTCAAACGTACAGTAGGATTCCCAAACATTTAATCCGAGACAATACCAATCTGATTGTTGTATTTAAACAGGACGATATGAATTTAAGACACATTCATTCGGATCACGTAGGCACGGACGTGTCGTTTAACACTTTCAAAAAGCTCTGCGCAACAGCCTGGAAAGAGAAATTCGGTTTTATAGTAATAGATAAAGACAGCGATATAGATCAGGGTCGATACAGAATCGGGTTTGATTCCTTCGTAAAAGATTTATAATGCGTATATACACTTATAATGATATTTCGCCATATGCTAATAGCGGCACTACGAAAACACCAAAATCAAATTTATGTTGTTTCTATTATCCCGATAAGAAGAGGTTTTGCGGAAACTACTGTAGCCGTACGAATAGACATGGACATGTATTTAATAGGCGCTGCTGGAGACATAAGCGGTTCGGATCGTACAGCAAGAGCTTACCGCCTATAATTCTGTTAATGATCACATCCGCAAATAGAATTTATAATCGAGACATTTGGATTAGGTTCATGCACGAATGTGATAAAGGAGGTGTACCATTTGAATTGATATTATACAATGAACACATGTTGAAAGGAACTGTTCGCCATCCGCAAAACTTGGTATCCAGATTCCGGCCGTTTCCTGATTTTTTCAATCGGACTTTGACTCTCAGTCACGGAGGCATAGAGTACACGCAAGTATACCTCGATATGTTACAGTACAGCTGTTCATTGCCGTACGCGTCCCGTTGTGTAGTAATCACGGAAAGGACAATTCCCATAGTCGGTCCTATAAAGGCGTACAAGCTTATCAGCGGTGTAAAGTGTTGTGTAGACATTAGCTACAATGTGAAATACGGTCCTAGACCTTCGTCGCTACCTTTACGCAGTAGAGGTAAATTTTACGAGGCTGTAAATAATAAGGCACAAGGTGTGTTTACAACCGAATTTCTAAAGGCCGCCCTGCCGACGGTGCCTAATCAGTGTCATCATTTCGGCTTGTCTTTTGACGGATCAAAATATACTGTTGTCGATAGTAGGCAGCTTCAAATGTGGTGCACATATACGGGGGCAAATACTGATGAGTTTCTGCTTTTGAATAGTTATCTTCTCGAAAACTCTATACCGACGCTAAAACGGTACATGCAAGATATGCCCAGAGATGATAATCTAATAGTAGCCGAAATACCGCAATGGCGCGAAAATATAAAACGTACCTTTGTCTTTAGGAGCGCCGAGAAGGTGGAAAGTATACCATATTTTGACAACAACATGTACAGATACTGCCGAGGTTTATCTTGGAACAATTCGAAATTGATGAAAGCGTCCGCATCGCAGGTTGTGCAGTACCTATTGCGTGAAAAGCGTTACGCTGTGTTTTTTCGATCTTTGGAACTGTCTTAAAAGCTATTTGATAGTCGAATTACTGTTCATTTCGCAATATGACACCAAAGGAGGAGCAGGTTATCTCTGAGATCGCCCGTTTGAGGGAGAACATCAAGAGAAAGTATCTGCAGATAAAGTTCGGCGATGCAGATGCTGAACGGATTTTGACTAAACAATATAGCCCTATCATTAAGGAAATTTCGAAAATTCGTCGTCCACAGCCGAAAATGGAAATTAAAAAAGAAGAAGAAATGGATGTAGACATGGAGGATGATGCTTCACAAACCCATGTTCCGAAATTCATCGATACCGAAGTAATAGCTGAATCAACAGATGAGCCTGGACCTTCAGTTACACCGATGCACCAAAGTAGTGTTGTTAAAGAGCTACTATCAACACCGGCGGGCCAGGAAGATAGTGTTCGTTATGTCCATACAATGTTCAAACATCGTCTACCGCGGACCTACGTGTTGAGAATGATTAAAGACAATAGGAATACAATTGATAACACATACGGTCCTCGAATAACAGGAGACGGTACTGTTATGATAGGCGATAAGTATATAAGGTTTGACGACGAAAACGGTGACATCATCATCGACGCGGACTCTTACAAGGGAACCGAAGGGCTCTATGAATTGATATTTATGCGCAAACCCGATGAAACATTATACACAAAGGCCGACCTGAACACCTATAAACAAATCTGTGAACAAACCAGTGCTCATAGGAAAGGTTATAATCATCTATTAGCCATAAACCGTGCTAGTAAATCCGCCAAGTACAAGGCAATTATATCGAGATTATTTCCGCCCACCGGTTTGCATAGCGGTAAAGGTTATGCCTATTGGGACAACCCTAACGAACTCTGTGATAGGTTACGACTCCTTTTGTCATCTCAAGAGGTAGGTCATACGGGTCATGAGAACGAAATTGCCTCCATTATAGAAGAGCTGAGGGAAGCGGGTTTTATAAAAGGCAGTGGAAATAGAAAAATTAGGACATTAATAAGATGAGCGTCGATAAGTTTGGTCGTTTTTCGGACCAGATTAACGCTCCGCACCCCCATCATCATCAGCACGGGATAGGTCTGACTCCCGATGGTAATCATTATGACGCGATAGGTAAGTTATTGCGCAATGTTGGTGATCCTATTGAGGACAGCGATGCCGTCAATGCGGGTACGATAGCGAAAAAATGTTTAGGTTTCGACGAGGATAGGAAAAAATACTACACTAAAGGCTTTTCTGTAGGCGGTCTAGGCCATCCCGTTGAGGACGGCGATGCAGTGTCCAAAACTTATCTCGAACAACACTGTTTGACTCGAATAAAGAATAGATATCATACAAAAGGCTTGCCTTTGGGAGGTCTCGGAGAGCCGAAAGAAAAAGATGATGCCGTAACGAGAGCCTACTTGGAATCGTTGGTTCCTATTAAACTAGCCGATTGTTTTTCCTTCGGCGACCAAAGGGTGTGCGGTGTATCGGCGCCTATGAAAGACTCTGACGCTATTAACATGAAGTACGTCAGAGATAATTTCTTATCGAAAAACGCAGAGGGTAAATTTGACGCTCACGGAGTGGCCATATGTAATGTTAAAGCGCCTTTGTATAAAAATGACGCCGCTACAAAATTATACGTGGACGATAGGGTGCCTCGAAAAGACAAAACTGTTTGGAGTTTTCAAAATAAGCGGCTCGCTCAGGTCGAAGAACCTTTGTACCAACAAGATGCGGTCACACTGGGTTTTCTAATGAAAAATACGCTGTTTCTCACCCTACTGCCGATCGGTGAAATGTATAACGCAAACGGAAAATGTATAACTAATGTTCGAGACGGTTTCACCGATGTCGACGCTGTTAACGTTCGCCAGCTTCATGAAATTAAATCTTGGATAAAGAAATACACTCTGCATTCCGAGGAGACGGGCGACTACTACTGGTTAAACTCTAAGCGCTTATCGGGGATAGCCGATGGTATAGCTGATAACGATGCTGTTTCGCAAAGGCAATTGAATACGGCTATTCAAAGTCTACGAGACACGCTAATGCGAGAGAAGCCTGTCGAAAAATAGATCGACAAGGTCAATACACGAAAATAAATACGGGAACACTTTAAAAATAATATCAGTCGTTGAAATGTTCTTCAAGCTGATGTTACTGTTCGCCTTGTTGAGCTCCTCGCTCGCAACGTCGTCGTCGTCGTCGTCGCCTTCCCCTATCACTGATACGACGGTATTTTGTGGATATACTGAAACTAACGGTAGTAGTAGCAGTATTGTTCAGGCTAAGACCAACCGTAAATGGGGTATCAACGGACTAACTTGGTATATGTATGGTAATAGAAAATATCTCAATATCGCTTCGCACGCTTTCAATCTCTGGAGTAGATATATCCCTTTGACTTTTACTCTCGACTCGACAAGGCCAAATATCGCTATACTATTTGGGGACGCTGAACATATAAAACTGTCGGAAGGAACAATGTGCGGTACTAGATTTGACGGTAGAGGAAGAGTCGTTGCCCACGCTTTTGCGCCTCATGTGCTTCAATCGCAAGTAGAGATACACTTCGATAACGAAGAAGAGTGGGACTTTACAATGTCTACATCCGTTAATGGTCGTGACTCGTTTTACGCTGTTCTGGTTCACGAAATAGGGCACGCTCTAGGACTCTCTCATAATAAGAAACGTGATTCGATAATGTATGCCTATACGACCACCCGAAATATATCCAATATGTATTATTTAGACCTTTCTTCAGATGATATTAATAATATTCAGTATCTATATGGTGCAAAACCAACCACCACTACCCCCTCCACCACCACAAGCACTACCACCACAAGCACTACTACCCCTACTACCATCAGCTCCACCGCTCGTTCTAGCCCTACGACGATCGAAACAGAAATAAACACTATAGATTTATGTTCTGTCCGCGGCTTTGACGCCGTTTTAATAGCGATGAAACATATGTACTTGTTTCACGGGCAGTATGTATGGATATTGAATTTGGATCCGAATAAGAGAGAAGTTGTTCCGAAACCCGAAATCATTTCGGAATGGTTAAACTATTTGCGACCTGGTTTTACTAACGTTACCGCCGTTTATCAATCACCCAGCGGAGATGTGGTGCTCATTGCTCACGGATGGGTTTACGCTATAGAATATCCTAGTCTTTTGAAAAGATATATGTACACGCTGAAAGATTGGATAGGACGGCCGATGAAGACGGTTAACGCTATTTTCAACAGTCATCTGGGTAAAACAATTGTCCTCTACGACAACGCTTATGTGATGAGATATGATGAATGTAGGTACACCGGTTTATATCAAGGACCTATGACCGAAATCTACCACGGTTTACCAAACGATTTGCGCGGCGGTTTCAGATATATGGACGGAAATCTTTATTTCTTCACCGCCGACAACCAGGTTTTTGTGTACAACGAATTTCTGGAAGCTGTGACGGCAGTTGAAAAGGATATTTTCGATGTTTTGAAAATACGATGCATGAAGACGACTAGACTCCGAGAGTTATATGCAATCTTGAAAGACATATTTTATAAGTAGGCGTAACAGTGACTGTTATGAATCATTAATAAAATGGGTGTCAAACGGAAAACAGCTGTTAGTCGTAAACGCGGTGTCGTAAAGACAGGACGTGGACTAGTGTCTGGTGTTTTGAATAAAGCCATCGATTTACTTCCAGTCGAATTACACTTACCTTCGTACAATTATTGCGGACCGGGAACAAAATTGAAGACACGGTTGGCACGCGGTGATAAAGGTATAAATCCGTTGGACGAAGCCTGTAAACAACACGATATCTCCTACAGCAACTACAGTGATTCAGATAGAAGACGCG
The DNA here is from genome assembly GCA_036971475.1 of Prosapia bicincta. NCBI lineage: Eukaryota > Metazoa > Arthropoda > Insecta > Hemiptera > Cercopidae > Prosapia > Prosapia bicincta. Next base: position 180,881,310 of record JBAIZL010000002.1, read on the forward strand.
TAGCCGACGAAATCTTAGCGGGAAAAGCTTGGAGCAGAGTCAAAGCGGGTGACGCATCGCTCGGTGAACGCGCTGCTGCTTTGGCCGTAACGGCAGCGATGAAAGCTAAGACCGCATTTGGCGGCGGTAAAAGACGTCGTCGTCGTCGAAAGCCTACCGTTCAACACCTGTTGAAACGTCTGCAAGGCAAAGGGCTTTACTTGAAACCGTACAAGAAAAAAGGTAGCGGGAAGAAGAAGAAAAGATGTACGAAAAAAAAACGTCGATAGATTGTATACCCATTAGACCGTTGACTAATATAGAACTGGAAAGATACGCCTTAGCATTGGGAGTACCGTGGTTCAGAGGTGTATACATGAGAGATACATTACCTGCACGACCTTTAAGAAACGAATCGGCTATCGTGAATTTGGATAGTATAACCGGCCCCGGCACCCATTGGGTATGTTACAAAAAGAGAGGAAACTCTATAGAGTACTATGATAGTTTCGGAAATCTGCGACCGCCAATTGAGCTAAGTAGGTATTTTGGCGAAAACGCTAACGTACACTATAACTACAAGAGACATCAAAAAGACAAATCAGTCGTTTGCGGTCATTTGTGTCTAAAGTTTCTAACGTCATGAGCATAGTTCTAACAGATCACACTGCCGTTTTGTCTTGTGACTTTTTCCCACCAATTGATGTATCAAAAGGCGAGTGGGAAATAGCTTTTATCGATCTGGCAACATACAACTCGATACCAAACATCGTTGAGGATGTAAACAATCTTTTTCATTACGGCGATGATAAAAACGTTCACACGATTTCATTACCGACCGGATCGTACGAAATATCCGATATTGAGAGGTATATTAAAACGAAACTAGTTCCCGATACTGTTTTAGTATTGACACCGAATAATAACACCCTCAAAGTGGAAATAAAATGTTCGCACGCAATCTTTTTCGACAAGGCCATGTCTATAGGCCAGCTGATGGGGTTCAGTAAGAAGAAATTAGAGGCAAATCATAAACACTCTTCTGACCGGCCTGTAGATATCATCAGGGTTAACGTGATACGCGTGGATTGCAATATAGTCGCAGGATCGTTTCAAAACGGCATAGAATGCCATACTTTGCACGAATTTTATCCGCAGGTACCGCCCGGTTATAAAATTGTAGAAGTCCCTCAGAGCGTAATATATTTACCTGTCAACGTAAGCGTCATTCATAATATCACTGTAAGTCTACGAGATCAGAACGGCGATATAATAGATTTTCGTGGAGAAAACATTTCCTTACGATTACATTTACGTAGACGTCGAGATGGGGCTAATATTTAACGAGCGCTTCTATAAGAAGGGCGGCAGTTTACGTCCGACGACGGCACAGTTAACACTGCGAAACGTTAGGTTCCTCAGATCTTTGGGTTTTAAAGTGAACAATGGAAAACCTTTTGGCAATCGACTCTAGCGCCCAGTACGACAACACCCTCAATGGGCTGGAGTACCATACTCATCGACCGTACTCCTCCGCTACGTTTGGTAATAACGATGAAATTCGTATTCCCATTCATCAACAAGATGTCATTACGATACCTTTTCAGAGCACGCTGCATATAAAAGGTACTTTGACAGCGACAAAAGACGGAGGAGCGGCCGCTGACGTGTCTTTGATAAATAATGCTATAACTTTTCTTTTCGACGATATCAGATACGAAATCGGAGGCAACGAAATAGACAGGACCAGGAATGTCGGTATAACGACCACCATTAAGAACTTGCTTTCTTTGCGCGAACACGAAAAAAATAAACTCGGAAATTGCGGTTGGCTAGGAGTGGGTAAAACAAATAACGATTGTAAAGAGTTCAACATAGTTATACCGTTGCGTATGTTGATGGGATTTTTCGAGGATTACAATAGAATTGTAGTCAACGTGAAACAGGAGCTTGTCCTTTTGCGTTCATCTTCAAATTTAAACGCAATAGTTAGCACGGATGCGACAAATATTGATCTGAAAATAAATACTATCTATTGGCGAGTTCCGCACGTCTCCGTAGCCGATCCGATAAAATTGAAACTTTTGAAAATGATTGAACGCGATGTCACCGTTCACGTACCACACCGGAAATGGGAACTAATATAATATCCCGGTTTACCGGCCACGAAACAACTCTCTTGGACTGTAAAGACATCTTCGCAACTGGAAAAACCTCGTTACGTAATTTTCGCGTTGCAAACCGATCGCAAAAACAAGATTAAAACAAATGCTTCAGAGTTTGATAGCTGCAAGGTAACGGATGTAAAATTGTATCTCAACTCTCAGTACTTTCCCTACGATAATATTCTCGGCGACACCGCCATTTTGTATGACATGTACGTTAGATTTCAACAGTCCTATTATTCACGCGAACCATCACCGTGTCTAGACTTGTCAACCTTTAAAGAGAAAGCACCGATTTTTGTAATCGATTGTTCGAAACAAAACGATACGATAAAATCAGGACCTGTAGATGTGAGACTTGAAATCGAGGCGTCTGCCAATATTCCGACTAATACTTCCGGTTACTGCTTGATTATTCACGATTCGCATATTGTCTATAACCTGCTAACAGGTGTTGTTAAAAAGATTACGTAATCTGTGACCACACCCTGCGATACCGTGCGCATTTAGTCTCAGTTGTCGTCATGGACGTGATGGATGTAGACCGTACCGCTCGTCCGTTGAACATATTTCTAAAGTCTGTGTATTTTCTGAATGACCAGTGTACGAAGTTTGTCGCGACCGGGCTTTTTCAGCACACCGTCTACGAACTAGGCGTCCTTATACAGGCTGGTAGAAAATTTGTTTTTTTCACATACAACGACTTTAATGATTTCAAGACACGACTACCGCTGCCTGAAGGAGACCAACGTAAGTTTACACTAACTAACGGCGATATCACAATAAAGACTATCTTCGGTAAACGTTATATCGCCTTGTTTGACGGAAAACACAGGGTCACCTTGGGCCTACCAGAATGGAATTTATTAATGGATACCTTACCGCTCGTAAACCGGCGCATCAGCGAACTGTTTTATAATGAATTACAACTAGGGTCTTACATCATTGAGTGTCTAGCCACGGACGAGATCGTGTCCAGTACTCTCCCCGAGGCAGACAAGTTGTACGAGGAAGTGGTTTTGTACAAGAAGCATGCAAGCAGTGGTTGAGTTTCATGCCTTCGTCGACAACGAAGGTAAATACGTTGTCAAGGAACTGGCTGTGGTTGCCGAACATTATCAAAGTGTTGCCATTTTTAAACCGCCTTACAAATTTCACAATTTAAATGAGTCATCGCAAAAGTCTGCTCGTTGGTTACAGTCAAGCTATCACCGTATCAGCTGGTACGAAGGTAGTATACCTTTTGACGAAGACACAGTGCGAAACATGTTAACACCATTTTCCACCATATTCACAAAGGGTTTGGAAAAGGCTCAATATTTGCGACAGTTCCATCCACATGTCATGGAATTGCCTGAGAAATACTCGTCTAGCAACAACAACAACAGCCGTATTTACTTCAAGTGCATACTACCGCAACACAACAGTTATGTAGATTGTAAATGTGCACTGCGCAGTGCAAGATATTATTACGATTTGCTTATCGCTTAGTCTTAGTGTGTAAAACAACTTGAAGGTCACTGGCGTTAGGGTAACTCCTCGTAAACCTTCAAGAAAAATGTTTTAAAGGTCCCTGCCACGGGGTAACTCCCTGTAAACCTTTAAAGCTTCAAAAAAAATTAAAAAACAAATTTGATGGTCACTGGCGCGGGTTAACTCCCCCTAAACCTTCAAGAAAAATGTTTTAAAGGTCCCTGCCACGGGGTAACTCCCTGTAAACCTTTAAAGCTTCAAAAAAAAAACTAAATGGTCACTGGCGCGGGTTAACTCCCCCTAAACCAAAAGAAAAATGCTTTAAAAGTCTCTGCCACGGAGTAACTCCCTGTAAACTTTTAAAGCAAAAAAAAAAACGCTTTGCCTTTGAAGGTCCCTGGCGTAGGACAAGTCCTCCTAAACCTTCTTGGCTGTTTGCATTGGGAACTGCATTTTGTCATGGAGTGGCAGTTACAGGAAATGGCGATGGTTGGAGCCATTTTCATTCGGGTTTTCGACCTCGAAGGTTGGGGTAAACACCCTACAGTCGATTACCCGTGGGGACTGCATTTTGTGGCAGTCACTGGTAAATAGCGTCGGCTATTTCCAAACTTGTAATGTGGGCATAATGATGACGGTTTCAACCCCGTATGAGACACAGAGAACAAGTGTATAAGAATACAAGACATTTAAGATTTTCAGCCATTCCACAGACAGACATGGTTTGGACCGATTCTCTTACAATTGAGAACCCAGTTTATCGACGTTATTCACTTGCGAACACAAGATTATGCTCTTTTCGTAATTGGAAGGGTGTGGAAAACGAAACAGTGAATCCATATACTCTAAGCTTGGCCGGTTTTTTCTACACCGGAAAAGATGACCTTACTATATGTTTTAGTTGTGGGGGAGGTCTAAGCGATTGGGAACCTACACATGACCCGTTTGGTGAACACGTTTTATGGTTTCATAAATGTAAATTTGCATCGATTGTACAATCTAAAAGAGAAGAAGAAATGGAAATCGATATTGCAACTGATGATGATGATGATGATGATGATGATGATGATGACGATAATGATGACAATGACGACGATGATGATGATGACGATGACGACGGTGACCTAGTACAACGTAATGAGGATGATCGTTCGATATGTAAGATTTGTTATGCAGAAGAAGTACAAGTTGTATGTCTACCATGCGGACATATGTTTGCCTGTCAATTGTGCTCGCTTAGCCTTGAAGTATGTAGCGTGTGCAGAACGCCCACATCCGCCACGATACGTATTTATCTTTCATAGGCTTGGGAACTGGTAAACCTTGAGAACCGGACGTTGCGGGGTCGTGAGTGTTTAGTGAACTCGGCGTGAGAACGTGAACCAGCAGACCTTGACAACCGGATGCCAACTGTGAGACTTTGATACCCCACCAAACGTTGAAGAGTATATATATCAACAACACACTTGTAGATCTCTCACAGTAGCTTGCCTGGACCGACGAGAGTCTGAGGAAGAGATTGCAGTGATTGGCTGAAACTTTGTTTAGGTAATTCACAACGAATATTTATAGTTATCATCTTTCTATTTGAAAATATTTTACTGTTGTTAATTTATCATTTCAATCACATTGCTTTTTAATTTGTCATCTTTCATTTGAAAATACTTTATATGTTTACATTTGTTTTCAATCACAATGCTTCTTTTTTAAATTTTATTTGTCAACTTTTTTGAATATTTATCATTTCAAACGCTTTTTAAATTTTACCAATTAATATTTTATTATAATTATATTTTCGTATTTTGTTAATCTCTCACCAGGATCCAGGATAATGGTGCCAGGTTTCAATATTACCAGATATACTGACGGCATGCTGCGGGAGCTGGTCAAATCTATTTTACCGGGCTTGGCTGAAGATCTATTTAGGTAAGTGACAACGATTATTTATATTTGTCATCTTTGAAAATACTTCACATGTTTACTTTTGTTATATTTTCATTTAAATCACATTACTTTGTCATCTTTTATTTTAAATTACTTTATATGTTTACTTTTTGAATTTGAATCACATTGCTTCTTAAAATTTTACCAATAATTATATTTTATTAACTTTAAGAGAGCTCAAACTGTTTGATATTTTATATTTTAAACTTATATCAAACCAATCAATTTTTGATAAAATAGTATAAGGCAGTAGTACTGTATTTTCATAAACGTTGTATTTATTCATTAGATTGACTTAATTTTAAAAATTGTACTGTGAATTAGTTTTTCACAGCAATTTTATAGTATTTCGTGTATTCATATTACTATATTGTGTTGTCGGTAGCCAGATGCTGAGACTCAGGGCGGAGGCTACATCATCGGGATACCCGTTGGTAACGTTGAACATTTCGTCAGGGGTTTCCTATCTCCCATGTACTAACGACGGCCGCATCATCATCAGCCAGTCATGGGATAGGCATCTCAGGACGTGCAACGACGGCCAGCGGCAACAACAACCACCACCAGCGCATGCCTGGAAATCGACGTCCCTGCCTCCAGCATCCCAGCCACCAGCATCCCAGCCACCAGCATCCCAGCAACCTCAACCGTCCACCTCGAGGGCAGCGGAGGTGGTCCCTCAGAGCCTGGACTTTATAGACGCTATCTTAGCCGAGTCAAATGGCATCTGAGAGATCACCTTCTCCTGAACAGCCGCCAGTCACGCTCGGGGACCTGGACGGGATAGAGGTAATAGACCTATTGACGGTTACGGACGAAGAAATGCGGAGTCTAGAGGAATAACACTTCTCGCAAAGCGGTAAGATTATTGTTTTCATGTGAATATGATAATAGTGAGCAGTATTTTAAACCTTGCAGTGACACTTGTTTTAAAGTATTACTTCCTACATTCATTTTCACGTAAAACCAACAGTTTTTCTCATTTGAAGAGGTGTCCCGCATTTCTTTGGGGGTGGTATGTTGTAATGGATGACCACCACAGAAGGCAGCGATGGATGGGGCTGCCTTCCGTAGCCCTTAAGGCAGCTTACGCACCCGGTAAGCTCAGGATACATGCGAATGCCGGTCTTGCGTGGTAATATCGGAAATAAAAATAATTACGATTTGGAACCCACAGCAACGTCATCAAAGATTCACTACTAGAATTGACCTATATTGTAGTTCAATTCTGATAGTGAGTAATTGCTGATGTTGTTGAGATCCCAATCGTAATTATTTTATTTCCCCTATATTACCACGCGGTCCCTGCATTCGCTAACCTACTTACTGTGTGTGTGTGTGTGTGTGTTTGCTTGGGGGTGGCATGTTGTAATGGAATGGCCACCACTGAGGACAGCGATGGCTGGAGCTGTCTTCCTTAGAAAATATTTTACCCACAGCCAAGGATACATGCGAATGCTGGTTTTGCGTGACTTTAAAATCGGGTGTGTAATATTTGTACTCTGACACCCACAGCAACATCATATTTATGCACTATCGCAATCGACCCACACCATCAAAGACTCGTTACTAGAATTGACCTATATTGTAGTTCAATTCTGATGAGGAGTAATTGATGGTGTGGTTCGACTTCGATATCGCATAACTGTGGTGTTGCTGTGATGTCACCTACAAATATTACACCGAATTTTAAAGTCACGCGAACCCAATATTCGCTAACCTACTGTGCGTAATATATTTTCTAAAAATATTTTTGTGTGACTGTTGGTGTGCGTATTATATATATATATTACTCGTATATGTATTTAGTCTTATTATTTTATTATTGTTATATTTTAATTATTTTACTCGTATTTGTATTTATATTTAGTTTCACTATTTTATTATTGTTATATTTCAATTATATTATATTGTGTTCGTATTTCCTAAAATTATGTTTGTGTGACTGTTGGTGTGCGTGTTATATGTTACCCGTATTTGATTTATATTTAGTTTTATCATTTTATTTTTGTTAGATTTACTCGTATTTGTATTTACTTTTATTATTTTATTATTGTGATATTTTAAATATATTACTCGTATTTGTATTTATATTTAGTTTTACTATTTTATTATGGTTATATTTCAATTATATTATATTGTGTTCGTATTTGTGACTGTTGGTGTGCGTGTTATATATTACTCGTATTTGTATTTATATTTAGTTTTATCATTTTATTTTTGTTAGATTTTAATTATATTATATTTGTAATATGTAATATTGAGTTTTATTCTAGTCTACATTTTGTCAGAATTTTATTTTATTTACCTATATGTATAATCCTGTATTTATATTCATATTTTTAACATAATATTTTATTCTAGTCTTCATATTGTCAGATTTTTATTTTATTCATATTTATAATTATATTCTTAACACAATAAAAATATTTATTCTTATACAAATACACGTTTTACTCTTATTTCATACAACCAAACCAACATCCAACACTCACGACATACTTCTACCTACATCTAACCACAACACACAACTGACTACATCGTAGCTCAGTCGCTAGCGTCACACGCCAGCAAACCAAACGTCCACGGTTCCATTCCCCAATACGCATTTATATTTTTTCATCTTCAAACAATTACGTCACCAGAACAAAATGGCCCTCCAGGGCAGGGCTTACACCAAAACAAAATGGCCCTCCCGATCCAGGACACCAATCAACCTCTAGGGGCGGGGCTTAGCTCGTGGTGGGGGTAACAAATACTGCTCTCTCATTGGGGGGATAAAGTATACCCATCTCTACTCATGAATTAACGTAAATTCAATTATATGCAATCTAAAACATGGTAAGAAAAATTTATGGGGCTGTCCGGGATTCGAATCAAGGACTTATCGCACCCTAAGCAAAAATCATTCCTCTACTATGACTGGCCAATTAAAATAAATATCGTCACAGGCGCTTCTCAGGTTTTGCAGCGCATCGCGAACATTCTCTCATCTGTTTTTCCTTTCACAGAGTTCAAAAGTTAGATTTTGATAGACTTACTATACCAAGAACCTTCCCAGAAATGTACTCAACAATTTCCCAATGTTTCATGGCGATTGGATCAGTGGTGTATTAATGTATAAGGCTCACACACATAAAAATACATACAGGTAAACATTCATTTTTTATTATATAAATAGAAGATATCAAAAACTTATGTGTTTGCATTAAATAGACTAAATCCCGTGACTCATTATCATAAATGAAGATAAGGGATAAAGTAGTCTCTTTCCAGAAGTAACCAATAATCGGAGAGTTGTGGCAGTACTTTGTGACGGTCTCTGCTTAGAGTTATTATATGAAAATTTTCCACAAGTGATGAAGTTGATCTGAGTCCCAATCTATAGGTATAAATGTATGGAATTAATTGGAGAAAGTAGAGAGGTCGATTAAATACACATGAATTGTTAATTTTATGTTGCAGACCTTTTCGAGGAGTTTGATTGCTTAGGCTGGACACAAACTGAGGTAGCATTGCTCAAGAATATACTGGCACAGTGCAAAAGTCAGTTTATAAAGAATACTTTTTTCTTATTTGTGAGGTGACAATATTTTTTGCTTTGATATTGTAAGTGCTAACATCACGTCAACGAAACTTGTGTTTTGAGGTGCCTGCATATGTTCTGACACAAAACGTAATGTATTTCCTCTATATTATATAGAAATATCTCAGCCAAAAAGTGATTTCTGATTACGATTATAAAGTTTTTTTTTAAAAACTTTGACCTTAAACCATAATAAAACGCATGGGTAGTTCAAACTCTAGTGTAGAGTTTTATATAGAATCACACAGACAAATTTGACAGTCGTGTACTCTTTAGGAATACGGAAGTTTTATATGACAAGTTCATTGTTACCTAAATAAACTCACAATTTTTTATTGTTAAAATAAACAGCTTCAAACTTTTGATTGCTTATTAGTACTAAAATTTAAAACATTTCCGTTTCAGTTCTAAGAAAAAAAAATAGTTACTTAAAGTACTCGTAGCTACGCGATGCAATAATATATATATATATATATATATACAGTAGAATTTAGTAAATTATAGTACGAGCAGTATGACTCTCAGTTGATAATTATTGTACTTGTTTAATATTTATGTAAATATTGTACTCATTTTGTCTGCGATGAAAGTAACACAGGATATAAATAAGCATATTTGATTAAAGTGAACCAATTTCCTTTCCACCCTCTTTCATCCCCTTCATTCTAACAAGTTTCTTCAAATCGTTTAAGAGCAGTTCAAAGGAATCTGTTAAAACCACACTTAATTAAATTAATTATACCAGCCCTTTAGAGAAGTATCTAATGAACTCCTCTGCATCTTATTAAACTAAGATAAAACAATATAATCCAATAAGAAGAGGGTAATTAGAGACGCCAGATGGAAAGAGATCTATTAATAATGTTTATTATGTGATAAATATGATGGCGTCAACCTTTACATATTTATAAACGTTTTTCGACTGTTATAGAAATTACGGATTATATTTGATGTTGTGTTATGACGTAATGGTTTGTATTAAATGTTGAATTCCGTCTCATTTTAAGATAGATTTATTACAGGGTTTGTGGATCTGTATTTAGAAGTTTTGTAATACAGAATCCGAACTAAAATGGGTAAAGCTGAAGAATTATTTCAGTTTCTACAAGTACTAACGTTATTTCACTGATAACTACAACTAGTACTAATATATCGGTGGAGTATTAACAGGTCTCAAACAGCTAAATAGGATCGGTGTTAACAGATCCATTGCAAAAGCATTACATTATCAATTTTATATAAAGTAATAAGAAATAAACAGCTTTCCTGTCAATGGAGAACATTGAAAGAAGCAAACTCTATGGTATTAATTATAGTTTTAGTTCTTTTGTTTCGACGTATTAAAAAGCGAGGAACGTTATCTATCACAACCTTTCAACAATTATAATGATAATTATTCATGTTTTAAGACAATATAGTCTGTCGTTTGGAGAGAAACGATTCCCTCTTTTAATATTCTGTGATGGCTAAATAAACAGTCTGCATAAAACCCATCTTTAATTACACTGTAGCCTACCTTAAGCCCGGACACATTTCCCACTTAGAGAATTAGGTCAGGACGATGTAACAGTTGTATCATATACACTTGCTTTCTGGTCGCCTCTACAACTGGCTCCATTTGAGTGAACACTATATTGAGTGAGGGGAACTGATACACATTAGTGAAGCTATTGGGAGCAGGTCACTGATGTATGTGAGTAATTTATTGATTCAGTGATGATCACGTGGAGAGAATTGCTAGCGTGTGAACGCATTCGGCTGATCAGCATAATAAAATAATGGATTAATTAAAATTTAGGATGACTTTTTAACTGTGTGTGTGTGTGTGTGTGTGTGTGTGTGTTTGTGTGTCATGACCTTTGTTTTAAACACTAAATAACACTCTATGAAACATCTGGCTATTGCTTCTTAATAAAACGACCAGATTCATTTCAATACCTATTGAAATTACAAAATGAATTATTAATAATAAAAAAATGTTTATAAAATACGATATATACATATATATATATCATATATTGTCGATATATATCATATATATATCGATATATACATATATATTATATATATATATATATATATATATATATATATATATATATATATATTTATATATATATATATATATATATAATATCACGATATAAGAAAATATTATGATTCAAAGATAGGAAAAATGTAAGAAACAAATTAATAAAATATACTTTAAGTGCATTTTATTTAAATTAAACAAAGGTTGTTATTGTTAGTTACAAATTCAACACATAACATATTTTGTTGGTAAAGATATACTATGTTACTACAATTCTTAGTCGATTGTATTCGGTTCAGCTATCCAGTGAGTAAGGCACTTGACTACTAACCTAAAATTTTGGTTCCCATTACACATAGCGCAATATATCTTAAACTTGCAGTTTTTGTGTTGTAGATCTAGAGGTATTTGTATAAATTACACTCTTTATATTAATTTGGCAAAACACCACTACTTACTGATTTATTCTGCAGACGCATTTCGCGCTAGTTCAGCGCATTATTCAATGCAGTGAATTACAGATAAACCTGTAGCTCAGGTGCATTGTGTTGGTGTGAGTCTGTGGTATATTTCTGTTCTGTGGTGTGTTATTGTTCATAGAGTAGTTGTTAATTATGTGCTCAAATATAGTATTTGATTGTGAGTGTATTTTGTCATTTATAATACGTTGCGATTGGTATTTATGGTGTTTATATATCTCATTGTTTTCAACTGTGTTACGTTTGTTGCTTCTTTTGATGTGTAGGATTTTTAGATTAAAATAGCTAGCGGTGTTGAAACAACAAATAACAATTTTCATTAAATATAATTAAAAATAATTTTTTTTAGAATTTTTGATGTTAGTGTAAATGCAGAAAAAAAGCATAAATATATGTTGATAGTAAAAGTTTCAAAGAATGGGTTAAATAGGATATAGAATTATCACTAAAATTACAATGCTATTCTTTTAGCTACAAAAGAAGATATAAAGTAAAGTCAAATAAAAAGAATTGGTAAAATTTTTAAGGAGTTAGTTAAAATAAGAAACATACAAACTGTGCTGTATATTCATAATTAAAAAATTAAACAAAAACAAATTTTTATTAACATGCAAACAAAACATTAGTTTATTTATTAACACAAATTTCTTACACACTCCTAAAACAAAATGGGTCATTTTGCCATAAAAATGCCTTCAAATGAACTCCTTCCCCGGGAAATTGATACCCAAAGGGTTTAATCTCAGCAAGTTATGTATTTTAAATTAAAATCCAGTGACTGGTTCTCTGGCAGATTTTAGCGAGCAATTGCATAGTATTCTAGTTTTGGTTGGGAACGGCTCGTTTCAAAATATTTACCTTGCAACGGAAGTGGTCGGGGACGGCGACGTTCGGCCGCGGGACAACTGGTTGGTGGCTGGCTCGCTGACTGGGCGTTGTGCGCGTACCATTGCAGGGTGTGTGTGTGTGTGTGTGTGTGTGTGTACCTGGTTAAAGAACTTTTTCAAATAAACCGAGTGGTCATGTATTATTGAAAATGAAAAATTTTAAAACGAATAATTGTATTCTAAAGATATTGTGGGCAAAGTAAACACGTCATTCCACTAGTGTTTGTCAAACTATTCGCGATGCAGCTCCGTCATTGTAACAATTAATCCAGGTTCTAAACCACGCTCATATAACACTTCCTTCCATATCATTGTCATGTAACAAAAACCTATCGTTTTATATTTCAAGAGTTCGACACATATTGACAAGCGAGTTAAGAATGGTTTAAAACCTATAATGCGAAAGAAATCTAGAAGAGGGAAAAAGTGGGAAAACATTTCTGACTTGTGAGGAAAGGCATCGCTGGATTATTATTGAGTGATGTTTTGAATTTATGTAAAAAGTTACAAACATGAGCGTTCGGATTGTGTATGATTTAAAAAGAGTTTTTCTGTTATTAATTTTTTTTCTTTATTGTATTTAACAAAACCACTGCACTGATTGGACCATTTACACTCCTATAATTTGACCCGTACCCTAGAGACTGTGTCTCACCACAATTGCAGATTAAACAAGGTCTCCCGAGGCCTTACTGTCTTAATTAATTAAACTGCCACCGATTCCAAATTTCCCTTCTTGTACAATGGTTTCCAATCCAACCCACATGTTCTAGTGATAATACTATATCTATTAGAGAACCGCTGCTTTCAGCAGATTTGCTTATCCAACAACGAAAAAGTGACAAGAGATGTTTTGTGTGGAATTTCTTGGATTTCTGTCGCCACTATTACACGTACAAATATCTCATTTCAACGATTTTTTTCCTCTACCAATCCATTACTCGGACTCTTCGAAAAGACACTAAGTGCCACGCCACCCTAAAACCTTGTCCGCACGGATATATCTATAACTCTAGCAATTTGTATCTGCCCTGAACACGCCGGCTTGTAACTCAAGTATTGGTAATTTGTTTCTGCGAAGTCATGTTCACGACTTTCTTCACCTTCTACTCGTAATAACTCGTTACAAAACACTTTTCTTACGTCGTAAACACACGCAACGGGTTATGTCTTTTTTAAGCCTTGGTCAGTATAAAACTTCTATATAAGTAACTATGGTAAGTATTTTATCAACAAAAAGATGGTACAGCTATGGGGAATAGTTTATCACCTTTCATAGCCGAACTTTTTATGAAAAATTTTGAAAAGGAATGAAGAAACAAACTCCTGTATTTTCCTAGAGTATGGATTAGATATATGTAGATGATGTTTTCGCAATTTTTAATACCAAAGAGTTTAATGTAGAACATTTTTTATCATTAATTAACAATGAACGTAAAAACATTAAATTTACTTTTGAAATAGAGCATAATAAATGTTTACCGTTTCTTGATGTATTATGTTTTAGAAATAATAATAAAATTGAATTTGATATTTATAGGAAACATACAAATAATGATAGATATATCCCGGTAGATTCTAACCATTGCAAATCCCATAAATTAGCAGCTTTTAATACTATGGTTAATACATTAGTTACTATTCCATTGCATAAAAATAGATTTAAATGTGAGTTGGCCAGAATTAAAGAGATCGCTAAATTCAATGGATATGATCCTAAAATAATAGATAACATATTGAGGAAACAAAAATTAAAAAAGTTTAGAAACGATTCTACTACCTTAATAACACAAAATGAAAATATTAAAAATCAATTCATTAGCCTACCATTCGATATGGATTTAACAAAAGGATTAGAAAAAGTTTTTAAACAGGTAAATTTAAAAGTAGCTTACAAAAGCTTAAATAACTTAAAAAATGTATTAGGTAACCCTAAAGATAAAATAAAGATGATAGATAAATCTGGGTTTTATAAAATAAATTGTAATTCATGTAGTAAAATTTATATTGGCCAAACAAAAAGAAAAATATTAACCAGATTTAATGAACATATTAGCCATATAAAATTTCAAAGACCTGAAAAATCTAGTGTTGCAGAACATATTCTAAACACTAAACACACTTTAGAATTAAATGATCTAAAATTATTGAAAACTGTTAATTCAAAAGGTCTTTTTAATAGTTTTGAAAGTTTTTACATTCACAAATATGACGAAAATAATTTATTAAATTGTGATAAAGGGCCTATCCCTAAATCTCAGTTATTTTCATTAATTAGAAGATAGTTATAACCTTGTTAATAAATAATATTTTTGTTTTTTAGTAAAATTGAAATAGTTGTAACGGTAACTCTTCACCACGAGAGGGGGAAGACCGGACCAAGTTGTAGAGGGGGAATTTACTGCAACGTGATTGGTCGTACTAGTTTTTTAAAATAAGGGGCGTGGCGAAGTAGTTACCGGTTTATGCCTACTTATTTGTTGTATTATGTTGTTTAAAGTTAGTTGTAATTTTTAAATACCTCTGAAGATGATTGCTGGGCAATCGAAATGTACATAAGGTTTAAATAAATGTTATTTGTGGTTTAGAGGTTTTATTTATTTATAAATAAACATTACGCCACAGTTGCTTCATACAGTTATAAATATGACTTCTCGGTCAAGAGAGCATAACAGATTCCAAAAATTAAATTTACAAGTTAAATTTATATTAGCGGATATACAATTTCTTAAAACTTGTAAAAAGAAGAACTTAACTCCTAAATTTATTGAAGGAATTAATATAAAAGTTAAAAATTATAGAACAGAGAAAGTTTTACAATTTGCTAAGGAGAAATGGCTAAGTTTAGAAATAAAATACCTTTATGGCAAATTAAATACAGTGGAATTGAAGTTATATAATTTACATTTAAAGTTAGCAAAAGAAAATAAAGAAGATTGGGATACATTTTGTAAACAAGTTTATGTAGTTAATGAACATAAATTGAAATAGTTGTAACGGTAACTCTTCACCACGAGAGCTGAAAGACCAGACCAAGTTGTAGAGGGGGAATTTACTGCAACGTGATTGGTCGTACTAGTTTTTTAAAATAAGGGGCGTGGCGAAGTAGTTACCGGTTTATGCCTATTTATTTGTTGTATTATGTTGTTTACAGTTAGTTGTATTTTTTAAATGATTGCTAGGCAATCGAAATGTACATAAGGTTTAAATAAATGTTGTTTGTGGCTTAGAGGTTTTATTTATTTAAAAATAAACTTCTATATAAGATTGATAAAAACCTGAGTGTTAGGTAGTGGGTATAATCCTAATAGGCCTACAGAACCCACGTCTGGACTAATACCCCTACAGAATTATAAAAGGTAAGAATGACTGTCGAATCTTTTTTGTTTAATTAGAAGTTATTTATAAATGATAATTTTTATGTTTAGCTAGAATGGAGTACATTTTATTTAAATGTAAAAGTTTTTCTCCAATCGTAAAGACATAGCTTTCAATATTTTATGCAGTCCTTACGTCATGTCTGTATTACGGAGTGCAAATTATAATAGTATGAAAGTAATGTTTAGTGACTGATAGCAAGAGAATAGCTGCCGATTCCAGATTTTATTACCTGAGTTTGTGTTAACTATTAAATTTATCTGTTCTTGTCGTTGTGCTCATACGAAATAAAATCAATGTAAACGTTAATTTTGCAATAAAGAACTAGTTCTTAAAATTTACTTCATTGAGAATGAGTGAGAGAGTGTGTGTGTGTGTGTGTGTGTGTGTGTATGTGTGTGTGAGTGTGTTTGTGTGAGAGGGAGAGAGAGTGAGAGAAGGGGAGAGGGAGAGAGAGTGTGTGCGAGAGAGAGAAAAGAGAGAGTGTGTGCGAGAGAGAGAAAAGAGAGAGTGTGTGTTGTGTGCGTGTGTGTCGATTCAATGTCCCATTGTTGCCACCACTGAAAACTCTGTTTTAACATTATTATTTATGTAATTTGATTAATATTTATCACATAATAAATACTTGGGCTGTATTTTAGTGTTATTTTAAACGAAACCTTTTCCTAGACGTTCAATGATAAGTCTGTATTGTGTCCGCGATTGTAGTCTTTAATCCTTGACTGAATTGTTATGACGAGTTTGCATGAACCAACAAACTATAAACCTTAAAACTATTCAGGCTCGTATAACATTAAAAGTACAATAAAACTGTGTGCTTTGTTACTTGTTATTCCGTTTTTAGCTAAGTTACAATTGTACTTTAATTTACAACTTGCAATGTACGGTAGCAATGACTTGCTAGATCTTTGACGACTCATAGCTTGATATGTTAATTAAGGTTGTTCTTATAACGTCCGTGCTTTACTAGTATTAGTTAGATGTAGTATTTTTAACAACCCATAGCTATAATATCGATGATCGTGTTTCAAAGTTCAGTTCACAAATATATCGCAAATTAAGGATGGATTGCAGCCACATAAAACTAGAATGGAAGTAAACTAGTGACATAAAACAAAAGCGGTTAGTCGTCATCTAATTAGAGGTAGTTAGAATTAGTTTGAATGAAACCTACGTATGGACACCACACCTTTAACGGGTACTTTAGGTGTAAAATGAAGCTTTGAAGG
This sequence comes from Prosapia bicincta, assembly GCA_036971475.1. NCBI lineage: Eukaryota > Metazoa > Arthropoda > Insecta > Hemiptera > Cercopidae > Prosapia > Prosapia bicincta. The sequence goes on from JBAIZL010000002.1 coordinate 180,898,462, forward strand.
GATGAGGCTTTAGTATAGTATTGAGTTAGCGGTTGTAAATTTATACGGAATAAAATGGTTTATTATTCCGAGTATAAAGGTTTTTTAAAAATTGTTTAACAATTAAATGAACACCAAGATTGTGTTATCAATTGAAACGCTTTCTAACGTAAGTCACTGATACACTATCACAAGAGTAAAACAAATTTGCTGTAGTAAAAAGAAAGGTTTAAAAGAATAGGTAAACAGACAACATCAAATAGGCTCTAGTAAAGAGGACAGTGTTACAACGAAAGTACTACATAAAAGTTATGATGGGTCCGTTGCTATTACCGAGTGGTTGACACAAATATAGACTAGCGAACTTAATCCTAGAGAATCGACAGATGTATAGTGCGGACCAAGTAACCGCCCACTTGACCTTGCGAGATTTCTTGTGTACTAGCACTTCTTAAAACATTTATTATTTTCAGAATGTTCTATACACCAACAGATTTGGCATGTAATATGTCTACAGATATTTCAAGATTGTTTGTTATTTCATACCAAAACTAATTTATCATCGAATTTATCTAATATTAACCGTCTCATAAAGTCAGTGTTTTGACTGTCTTTATCATGTCTGTAGGAAAGAATTTATAATGACCTTTTACCTCCAGTCTCACCTACTGCGATCTCTCAAGTCTAAGTGCACGGTTACGTGGTCCGCACTATAGACGAGCTTACTTCAGCAAAAAAAAAAACCGCTTAAATAGAATGGAACGAGTGAGGCCTATATTATGTGCGTAGTAACTCATTAGCACTATTTGAGTTCACAGAAATTAGCAAGTTTACTTAAGCAAACGAATCCCTATATTTATATAACTGTTACGCGTAATTTCCTTGCTTGTCAAACTTTCTTAATTTTAAAATTCCATTACTTAAACTAATTAAAAGATCATATTTTAAAATTCCGTTTCGTCTTTACAAACAGTTTAGACGTTCTGCTAATGATAGACTTTATGTGCAACTTATTCCTTTCTAAATTTATTCAGAGTTTAAACTCAAAACTTGCGAAACTAACGTTAAACTTATAATCGTATGTTAATTTATGGATTCATAAGGCAGTTTATTTCCTTTTTGTTTGACGGGACTTCGTTACAATTTGGGAGATAATATGCGACTATGGGCCACCATCTGTGAATCTATCTGCTATTCCGATCGTTTCGTCCTAGTTCATTTCAAGACGGAAAATATGTTAATGCTTTTTATTCCTTATGCACGTGAAAAGTGATTATCTTAAAAGAAAATCCATTTGTTGTTATAAAACACTTGTATGTACGATTTGCAGAGGATATTTGAACCATATTTAAATTTTAACGTATACATTATGTAGAGACATTTTACCATTGAAGTAAGGACTATAACCGATTAGTTCAGTTGGATTTGTGGGGGCATGCAATAAATAGGAATCATGTTTTCAACTGCGTTTGATGCTGAATGATTTAGTAAAAGTGATATTAAATTGGACCCATTGTAGTGCGTTTGAAACAGATTAAATGTTTGATTAGGTTGATTGAGTTATCTACTGAGTGCTAGAAAATAGTAATTATAAAGTGAAAAAATACAAAATGTTGTAAAGTTCTAATATTATTCTACACTGTCAGCCGTATTATTGTATTTTATACATCCGCGTGAACCTTGAATTGCTGGTGAGAGGGAAGAGTAGAAGATAACTATAGTAGATAGCAAAACTCCACGTTCGGCGATGCACGTTGCATTTGTACAGTGACTAAAGCAAACTTTGAAGCAGGTTTCAGGTAAAACAACTATAAAATCATGACGTAAATTTCAGAATTATAACTTACATTTGTATAAAATTATAAAATGATAGTTTTAGAGAAAACTAAAATATAAAAGATACAGAAGTTCAGCTATCTAACAGTAATTAAATTTTGTCAACAGGTAAATACTGGAAACAATTAGGCAACAGAATCGTATAGATGTTCTCTGACTATCTACTACTATAATGAAACAAACAGTTCTAGCTACAATTGTAATCTTGTACAGCTACTAATACATTGTGGTTATTAGATATTGTGATATTAGCTATTTCAATATAGCTACAGATGTAATAGTTATCATTATACTCCTAATTAATGATATTATATTTGCATTAGGGTTTATATAGGTTTAGGCGAACTAGTTTTGGGCTTAAATGCTTAGCCTCAGTTTCATAGACTAAGGTTACCTCTTGTTTACTTCATGTGTGGTAGAGAGTATTTTGAATGAGCGAAACATTGTGAATTAGACATGATCACATTTCATGTATTGTCGTAATGCCTTTTGTTATAGGGATAACGTAACCTGTGTGTCTACTCAATAACCTAACGCATGTATAATGGGGCGACATTGTCAGTTTCATTATATGTTTATATATATATATATATATATATATATATATATATATATATATATATATAACTTTGTAACAAAAAAGCTGCAAAAAGGCTGAATATGATGAAGAGACTGACTGGAACGAAGTGGGGTGCTACTCAGGACGTTCTAATTACTACATACAAGTCTTACATCCCCCCAATCCTTGAATAAGGCTCAGAAGCTTACAACACGGCTTCTGATAATGCAAAGAAAGACCTGAATACAGTCCAAATCAAAGCATTGAGACTGATATGTGGTGCTGTCTACCCCAATTATAGCGTTAGAAAGTCAAACAGATACTGAGCCCCTTAACGCTCGCAGAGACAAAGCTACTATCAAATTCTTCGAAAGGGCTTTAAGAACCAACGATGACTTCTGGAAGAAATACAGATGCGCAAACCAAAGGCTTAAAACCTAAGTCACACCACTGGCAAAAGCCGCAGAAATAAGAAAAAGACATGGATTGGAAGAATCAGAGCGACAACCTTTCAAGAAAACGATATATAAAGGAAAGGACCGAAATACCATCGTGCACATCAATACCTGGTGTAAGCCTGAGAAAAGCCGACATCCAAATCTGCGAACTCAAAGCACTAACAGAAGCTATGATCAACGAGAGGTATCCGGCCGACGAATGGCTGCGTGTGTACACAGATGGATCGGCAATGCATGACGCATGCGGAGCCGGATATTTCTCCTCAATTGGGCAAAAATCAATAGCAGTGGGGAAAAACGGAACCAACTTCGAAGGAGAAATGACCGCTATCGGCGAAGCGGCCAGAGAGATTCTTCTGTCGGCCAACACCAAGAAGATAGTTTTCCTCTCGAACTCAACATCCGCGATTTAGGCGATCGCCTCCCCAAAGCCACAAGAAGGGAAGGAAATAAACAACTGCCAGAAAACACTCCGCATGTTAAAAAAACAATACAGATCGCAGTACAATGGGTGCCGTGGCACTGTGACATCAGAGGAAACGAAAAAGCAGATAGTTTGGCCAAGCATGGCTGCTCCATGGCATCCTCCCCCTCTCATACCGCTGTGTCTGTCGGAGTATAAACAGCACTATTAGCGACTCCGTGAAACGGGACAGGAAACAAGCTGCTACAGGAAAGCAATGGGAAAAGATCATCCAATCAAGCATACCACTAGATCTTCCGAGAGGCGTAGCAGTGGCTTTGTTTAGGATGACCACTGGACATGACTACCTGCAGAGATACCTGCATCGCATGAAAGTGGTAGACACACCAATCTGCCCACTCTGCTCCGACAACGAAGGGACGGCAGAGCATCTTACCTCTTGTGACGGCCTGAATGATATCTTTCACGAGGAGTCCAGGGAAGGACTCGCTACATTATACTGGGAGGCACGGCGTCGGATGGCTGAGAGGCCAAGGACGGGCGTTGGCTGAAGTAAGAAGTAAGTAAGTACTTTGTAACACTGTGTCTTGTATTCGCTTATCACTTATACTATAATGTACTTAACCAAGAATCTTAATTAGTATATTTTCGAGTTAACCTTCCAAGACTTTAATTATGTGTCATCATTTTCGAGCATCAACTGAGACTAAGTTCCTCTAGTAGATTGTCAGGTGTGTGGGATTTCCGTTGTCACGTGATATACCGGTATTGATCTATTTTCGAATTCACTGCACAGCCGGAAAGTTTTTTAGTTTGTCTTTTGGTTAATTTTGTCTATTAAGTTGAGTAATTTATGGTTTTTTTGCTTTATTTGTATTTGTTTGGTTATGACATTATTTTTGTTTTTATAAAATTGTAGCTGTTCCTAGATTGCCTTTTTGTACTTTTTTTTATTGAATATAAATTACCTAATGTGGGGAATGTATGGTTATTTTTGATGGTGTGAGTGGCTAAGTTTAAATTGTAAATGTTTGGTTTGTTGGATTACTTGAGGTGATATTTATATTTCTTTTTTGTTTGGCCTATGGATATTCTATTACAGTCTGGGCATTAGCTTTTATATATTCTGTTATTAAGTGTAGGACATATTTTTTCGGGTTGGTTTGTTTTATTAATTATGCTTCCTATATTGTTGTAAGTTATATTAATATTGTTATTTTTTAGTATTTTAGTTATTCCTTTTATATTGTATCCTGTGTATGTGAATGTGGCGAATTTTTGTGTTGTTTGTGGTTCGTGTTTAGGTTGTTTTAATTTATTTAATATTTTAAAGTCTAATTTACTATAGGTTTTTTATTGTATCGTTTTTTTTGGCTATTTGATATATTATTTGTTTTTCTTTTGCTTTTTCTTCATTTTTTGGTGGTAGTTTTGCATTATGTATAAGAGTAAGTTGTAAGCAGCCATTGAATGTTGTGGGGAATGGTTGGAGTAATTTGGTATTGTATTTATGATTTGTGTAGGTTTTCTAAAAATTGAGTATTCAATGTTGTTTGTATTTCTGGTTATTGTTAGTTCTAGATAATTTATTCTTTTGTACATTTCTTCTTCTATGGTAAATTTTATGCTAGAGTGTGAGTTGTTGATTTCTTGTAGGATGATATGATATATCATGCAAATTTAAAATACTTTTCTCTATTTTCACCAACTAATACCACTTCGTTTTTTTAACTCATTTCACACTGGAAGTAAATATAAATTCTCGTGTTTACACCAATAAATGTTTTTTTTTCAAAACTACAAATAGTCGCCTTCTCGCTACCCAGGTAATAAACACGAAATATTCTGTTCTGGCTACACCAACCAATAGGAATTTCACTTTTAACAACTCACTTTTGGCTTCTCCTTACGCGGATTAGTGCAAAATACTTTGCTATATTTACACCTTGATATATCACGTTTTTTTTTTAATCACGAAAACAAAAACCTCCTCCTTTTTGCCTCCAACTTCACAAGTACAAGATAACTTGGATTCGTCTTACAGACAAATATTACTTTACCTTTTAAAGGTTTTTAAATATGATAATAATAATATTATCGTGTTGTGATTATAACCAATTATGAATAGAAAAGAACTAAAGCAGAATAAATCTTCTAAATGGATAATAAATAGACACTGAAGCTGTTTACGGACCTTTAATCATACTAGTAAATTGAAACTGGAACCCGCTCGATTACCCCGTCAAGGCTAATTCTCACACTACATATCCGTCAAACAGAGATTTACCCCTCTGACTGACATTCTGTTTGCAGTGATCGACGTATGGATCTCCATTCAGTGCCAGACATTTGCGTGTCTATTCCACTCATTTTAGACAGATTTTAATTTCAATTTTAATAGTCTATCACCGTCACATATTTGGCTAATTTGCTTGACCCAGCACTACTGGACCGATCACTTATGCAAAGAAATCCTTTCAATTTTCAATATTTGCAATTTTAATATTTTCAAGTTTTTAAAGTAGTCTTACGGCATTACATAAGCTTAGAAACAATAAAAAATTGAAAAAACCTAGTTGGTAGTTTAAGCGAAAATGATAATTTAATCGCCGAAATAGGATTCAACAAATAAACATTGTGAAAGTTTTGAACTATGCTTTGGACTCATTTCTGTAGTTTGCAATATGTTTGGTTAAAAAAAATAACCTACAGGGGTATATACGACAAAGTGGTAAATGTTTTTCTAAATTTAATTGAATTTTTAGGTAGTGCTTTGTGTATTGTACTTTTGTTTATCTTTAGGCCTATGTCAGATAATTTTCCAGAGTGCAGAAAATAACTTCGATCATAATGATATTAACAAGAAAAGGTGCGCCAATTCCCGGCAGCATTGAGTTGAAAAAAGTAGGAAGACGTGTCATAGGAAATGTTTAAAGTTGGCCGATGATAAAAGGTTAGATCTCTAAGAAGAGCGATAAAATCACAGCGGAAAAAACTGAGGACTATTCAATAATCTCAATAGAGACCTTGTAAAGATAGTCAAGAAAAACTGAAAATAGGGCTTCCTCTGGAAAGAAAAATTGTCTAATTTATAATAAAGAGATGAGCAGACTTGTGCGGTAAAATGAGGATGAGATATCCATAGAGGCATTGGTTACAGAGTCAAATGGTTGTAGCTTGAAAAAGCCATTGAGGGTAATCGTTAACCATTGAGAGGTAGGAACCAAATTTAAGTGAGTAAAGAGAGCCTGAAATAACCACAGTCACGAACTGATAGAGTGGTTGAAAGAATAAAAGCGTCAAATGATTAGAACCGCATCAATGATTGCAACAATAGCAGTAGCAATAGAAGTAGCACTAGCGATAGTAGTAGCAGTAACAGTACTAATAGGAGTAGCTGTAGCAGCAACAGTAAAAATATCAGTAGTAGTAGCAGCAACAGTACTAAAAAGAGTAGCTGTAGCAGTAACAGTAGCAAAATCAGTAGTAGTAGCAGTCCCAGTACTAATAGGAGTAGCTGTAGCAGCAACAGTAGCAATATCAGTAGTAGTAGCAGCAACAGTACTAAAAAGAGTAGCTGTAGCAGCAACAGTACTAATAAGAGTAGCAGTAACAGTAACCGTAGCAATATCAGTAGCAGCAGCAGTCCCAGTACTAATAAACGTAGCTGTAGCAGTAACAGTAGCGATATCAGTAGCAGCAGCAGCAACAGTACTAATAGGAGTAGCTTTAGCAGTAACAGTAGCAATATCAGTAGCAGTCCCAGTACCAATAGGAGTAGCTTTAGCAGTTACCGTAGCAATATCAGTAGTAGTAGCAGCAACAGTACTAAAAGGAGTAGCTGTAGCAGCAACAGTACTAATAAGAGTAGCAGTAGCAGTAACAGTAGCAATATCAGTAGCAGTAGCAGCAACAGTACTAATAGGAGTAGCTGTAGCAGCAACAGTACTAATAAGACTAGCAGTAGCAGTAACAGTAGCAATATCAGTAGCAGTAGCAGTCCCAGTACTAACAGAAGTAGCTGTAGCAGCAACAGTAGCAATATCAGTAGCAGTAGCAGCAACAGTACTAATAAGAGTAGCAGTAGCAATAACAGTAGCAATATCAGTAGCAGTAGCAATTACAGTACTAAAAGGAGTAGCTGTAGCAGCAACAGTACTAATAAGAGTAGCAGTAGCAGTAACAGTAGCAATATCAGTAGCAGTAGCAGCAACAGTACTAATAGAAGTAGCTGTAGCAGCAACAGTACTAATAAGAGTAGCAGTAGCAGTAACAGTAGCAATATCAGTAGCAGTAGCAGTCCCAGTACTAATAGAAGTAGCTGTAGCAGCAACAGTAGCAATATCAGTAGCAGTAGCAGCAACGGTACTAATAGGAGTAGCTGTAGCAGCAACAGTACTAATAAGAGTAGCAGTAGCAGTAACCGTAGCAATATCAGTAGCAATAGCAGCAACAGTACTAAAAGGAGTAGCTGTAGCAGCAAAAGTACTAATAAGAGTAGCAGTAGCAATATCAGTAGCAGTAGCAGCAACAGTACTAAAAGGAGTAGCAGTAGCAGCAACAGTACTTATAGGAGTAGCAGTAGCAGTAACTGTAGCAATATCAGTAGCAGTAGCAGTTCCAGTACTAATAGGATTAGCTGTACCAGTAACAGTAGCAATATCAGTAGCAGTAGCAGCAGCAGTACTAAAAGGAGTACCAGTACTAATAGGAGTAGCTGTAGCTGTAACAATACAAATAGGAGTAGCAGTAGCAGTAACAGTAGCAATATCAGTAGCAATAGCAGCAACAGTACTTATAAGAGTAGCAGTAGCAGCAACAGTAGCAATATCAGTAGCTGTAGCAGCAACAGTAGCAATATCAGTAGCAGTAGCAGCAACAGTACTAATAGGAGTACCTGTAGCAGTAACAGTAGCAATATCAGTAGCAGTAGCAGCAACAGTACCAAAAGGAGTAGCAGTAGCAGCAACAGTACTTATAAGAGTAGCAGTAGCAGTAACTGTAGCAATATCAGTAGCAGTAGCAGTTCCAGTACTAATAGGATTAGCTGTACCAGTAACAGTAGCAATATCAGTAGCAGTAGCAGCAACAGTACTAAAAGGAGTAGCAGTACTAATAGGAGTAGCTGTAGCTGTAACAATACAAATAGGAGTAGCAGTAGCAGTAACAGTAGCAATATCAGTAGCAATAGCAGCAACAGTACTAATAGGAGTAGCTTTAGCAGTAACCGTAGCAATATCAGTAGAAGTAGCAGCAACAGTACTAAAAGGAGTAGCTGTAGCAGCAAAAGTACTAATAAGAGTAGCAGTAGCAGTAGCAGTAACAGTAGCAATATCAGTAGCAGTAGCAGCAACAGTACTAAAAGGAGTAGCAGTAGCAGCAACAGTACTTATAAGAGTAGCAGTAGCAGTAACTGTAGCAAAATCAGTAGCAGTAGCAGCTACAGTACTAAAAGGAGTAGCTGTAGCAGCAACAGTACTTATAAGAGTAGCTGTAGCAGTAACTGTAGTAATATCAGTAGCAGTAGCAGTAACTGTGTAGCAATATCAGTAGCAGTAGCAGCAACAGTAGCAATATTAGTAGCTGTAGCAGCAACAGTACTTATAAGAGTAGCAGTAGCAGTAACTGTAGCAATATCAGTAGCAGTAGCAGCAACAGTAGCAATATCAGTAGCAGTAGCAGCAACAGTACTTATAACAGTAGCAGTAGCAGTAACTGTAGCAATATCAGTAGCTGTAGCAGCAACAGTAGCAATATTAGTAGCTGTAGCAGCAACAGTACTTATAAGAGTAGCAGTAGCAGTAACTGTAGCAATATCAGTAGCAGTAGCAGCAACAGTAGCAATATCAGTAGCTGTAGCAGCAACAGTACTAATAGGAGTAGCTGTAGCAGTAACAGTAGCAATATCAGTAGCAGTAGCAGCAACAGTACTAAAAATAGTAGCAATAGCAGCAACAGTACTAAAAGGAGTAGCTGTAGCAGCAAAAGTACTAATAAGAGTAGCAGTAGCAATATCAGTAGCAGTAGCAGCAACAGTACTAAAAGGAGTAGCAGTAGCAGCAACAGTACTTATAGGAGTAGCAGTAGCAGTAACTGTAGCAATATCAGTAGCAGTAGCAGTTCCAGTACTAATAGGATTAGCTGTACCAGTAACAGTAGCAATATCAGTAGCAGTAGCAGCAGCAGTACTAAAAGGAGTACCAGTACTAATAGGAGTAGCTGTAGCTGTAACAATACAAATAGGAGTAGCAGTAGCAGTAACAGTAGCAATATCAGTAGCAATAGCAGCAACAGTACTTATAAGAGTAGCAGTAGCAGCAACAGTAGCAATATCAGTAGCTGTAGCAGCAACAGTAGCAATATCAGTAGCAGTAGCAGCAACAGTACTAATAGGAGTACCTGTAGCAGTAACAGTAACAATATCAGTAGCAGTAGCAGCAACAGTACTAAAAGGAGTAGCAGTAGCAGCAACAGTACTTATAAGAGTAGCAGTAGCAGTAACTGTAGCAATATCAGTAGCAGTAGCAGTTCCAGTACTAATAGGATTAGCTGTACCAGTAACAGTAGCAATATCAGTAGCAGTAGCAGCAACAGTACTAAAAGGAGTAGCAGTACTAATAGGAGTAGCTGTAGCTGTAACAATACAAATAGGAGTAGCAGTAGCAGTAACAGTAGCAATATCAGTAGCAATAGCAGCAACAGTACTAATAGGAGTAGCTTTAGCAGTAACCGTAGCAATATCAGTAGACGTAGCAGCAACAGTACTAAAAGGAGTAGCTGTAGCAGCAAAAGTACTAATAAGAGTAGCAGTAACAGTAGTAATATCAGTAGCAGTAGCAGCAACAGTACTAAAAGGAGTAGCAGTAGCAGCAACAGTACTTATAAGAGTAGCAGTAGCAGTAACTGTAGCAAAATCAGTAGCAGTAGCAGCTACAGTACTAAAAGGAGTAGCTGTAGCAGCAACAGTACTTATAAGAGTAGCTGTAGCAGTAACTGTAGTAATATCAGTAGCAGTAGCAGTAACTGTGTAGCAATATCAGTAGCAGTAGCAGCAACAGTAGCAATATTAGTAGCTGTAGCAGCAACAGTACTTATAAGAGTAGCAGTAGCAGTAACTGTAGCAATATCAGTAGCAGTAGCAGCAACAGTAGCAATATCAGTAGCAGTAGCAGGAACAGTACTTATAACAGTAGCAGTAGCAGTAACTGTAGCAATATCAGTAGCTGTAGCAGCAACAGTAGCAATATTAGTAGCTGTAGCAGCAACAGTACTTATAAGAGTAGCAGTAGCAGTAACTGTAGCAATATCAGTAGCAGTAGCAGCAACAGTAGCAATATCAGTAGCTGTAGCAGCAACAGTACTAATAGGAGTAGCTGTAGCAGTAACAGTAGCAATATCAGTAGCAGTAGCAGCAACAGTACTAAAAATAGTAGCAATAGCAGCAACAGTACTTATAAGAGTAGCAGTGGCAGTAAGTGTAGCAATATCAGTAGCAGTAGCAGCAACAGTACTAATAGGAGTAGGTGTAGCAGCAACAGTACTAAAAGGAGTAGCTGTAGCAGCAACAGTAGCAATAGCATTAAGCTAAAGCAGTAAATATAGCAGTAGCAGTAGCAGCAAAAGTAGTAATAGGAGTAGCTGTAGCAGTACCAGTATTAATAGGAGTAGCTGTAGCTGTAACCATACAAATAGGAGTAGATGTAGCAGTAACAGTAGTAATATCAATAGCAGTAGCAGCACCATTACTAATAGGAGTTGCAGTAGTAGTAACAGTAGCAATATCGGTAGCAGTAGCAGTAACAGTACTAAAAGGAGTAGCTGTAGCCGTAACAGTAGCCATAGAATTAGCTATAGCAGTTACAATACAATAGCAGTAGCAGAAAAAGTAGTAATATGAGTAGCTGTAGCAGTAACAGTACTAATAGGAGTAGATGTAGCAGTACAGTGGCAATATCAGTAGCAATAGCAGCACCAGTACTAATAGGAGTTGCAGTAGCAGTAACAATAGCAATATCAGTGGTAGTAGCAGCAACAGTACTAATATCAGTAACAGTAGCAATATCAGTAGCAGTAGCAGCACCAGTACTAATAGGAGTTGCCGTAGCAGTAACAGTAGCAATATCAGTGGTAGTAGCAGCAACAGTACTAATATCAGTAACTGTAGCAATATCAGTAGCAGTAGCAGCAACAGTAGCAATATCAGTAGCTGTAGCAGCAACAGTACTTATAAGAGTAGCAGTAGCGGTAACTGTAGCAATATCAGTAGCAGTAGCAGCAACAGTAGCAATATCAGTAGCAGTAGCAGCAACAGTAGCAATATCAGTAGCTGTAGCAGCAACACTAGCAATATCAGTAGCAGTAGCAGCAGCAGTACTTATAAGAGTAGCAGTAGCAGTAACTGTAGCAATATCAGTAGCAGTAGCAAAAACAGTAGCAATATCAGTAGCTGTAGCAGCAACAGTACTTATAAGAGTATCAGTAGCAGTAACTGTAGCAATATCAGTAGCAGTAGCAGCAACAGTAGCAATATCAGTAGCTGTAGCAGCAACAGTAGCAATATCAGTAGCAGTAGCAGCAGCAGTACTTATAAGAGTAGCAGTAGCAGTAACTGTAGCAATATCAGTAGCAGTAGCAACAACAGTAGCAATATCAGTAGCTGTAGCAGCAACAGTACTTATAAGAGTAGCAGTAGCAGTAACTGTAGCAATATCAGTAGCAGTAGCAGCAACAGTAGCAATATCAGTAGCTGTAGCCGCAACAGTAGCAATATCAGTAGCAGTAGCAGCAACAGTACTAATAGGAGTAGCTGTAGCAGTAACAGTAGCAATATCAGTAGCAGTAGCAGCAACAGTACTAAAAGTAGTAGCTGTAGCAGCAACAGTACTTATAAGAGTAGCAGTAGCAGTAACTGTAGGAATATCAGTAGCAGTAACAGTTCCAGTACTAATACGATTAGCTGTACCAGTAACAGTAGCAATATCAGTAGCAGTAGCAGCAACAGTACTAAAAGGAGTAGCTGTAGCAGCAACAGTACTAAAAGGAGTAGCTGTAGCTGTAACAATACAAATAGGAGTAGATATAGCAGTAACAGTAGCAATATCTGTAATAGTAGCAGCAACAGTACTAATAACAGTAGCAGTAGAAGTAATATGAGTAGCTGTAGCAGCAACAGTAGCAATAGGATTTAGCTAAAGCAGTAACTATAGCAGTAGCAGTAGCAGCAATAGTAGTAATAGGAGTAGCTGTAGCAGTACCAGTACTAATAGGAGTAGCTGCAGCTGTAACAATAGAAATAGGAGTAGCAGTAGCAGTAACAGTAGCAATATCTGTAATAGTAGCAGCAACAGTACTAATAACAGTAGCAGTAGAAGTAATATGAGTAGCTGTAGCAGCAACAGTAGCAATAGCATTTAGCTAAAGCAGTAACTATAGCAGTAGCAGTAGCAGCAAAAGTAGTAATAGGAGTAGCTGTAGCAGCAACAGTACTAAAAGGAGTAGCTGTAGCAGCAACAGTACTAAAAGGAGTAGCTGTAGCTGTAACAATACAAATAGGTGTAGATGTAGCAGTAACAGTAGCAATATCTGTAATAGTAGCAGCAACAGTACTAATAACAGTAGCAGTAGAAGTAATATGAGTAGCTGTAGCAGCAACAGTAGCAATAGCATTTAGCTAAAGCAGTAACTATAGCAGTAGCAGTAGCAGCAAAAGTAGTAATAGGAGTAGCTGTAGCAGTACCAGTACTAATAGGAGTAGCTGCAGCTGTAACAATACAAATAGGAGTAGATGTAGCCGTACCAGTAGTAATATCAGTAGCAGTAGCAGCACCAGTACTAATAGGAGTTGCAGTAGCAGTAACAGTAGCAATTTCGGCAGCAGTAGCAGTAACAGTACTAAAAGGAGTAGCTGTAGCCGTAACAATAGCCATAGAATTAGCTGTAGCAGTTAAAATACAATAGCAGTAGCAGAAAAAGTAGTAATATAAATAGCTGTAGCGGTAACAGTACTAATAAGAGTAGATGTAGCAGTAAAAGTAGATATCAGTAGCAGTAGCAGCACCAGTACTAATATCAGTAACAGTAGCAATATCAGTGGCAGTAGCAGCACCAGTACTAATATCAGTAACTGTAGCAATATCAGTAGCAGTAGCAGCAACAGTAGCAATATCAGTAGCTGTAGAAGCAACAGTAGCAATATCAGTAGCAGTAGAAGCAACAGTACTTGTAAGAGTAGCAGTCGCAGTATTTGTAGCAATATCAGTAGCAGTAGCAACAACAGTAGCAATGTCAGTAGCTGTAGCAGCAACAGTACTTATAAGAATAGCAGTAGCAGTAACTGTAGCAATATCAGTTAGCAGCAGCAGCAACAGTAGCATTATCAGTAGCTGTAGCAGTAACAGTAGCAATATCAGTAGCAGTAGCAGCAACAGTACTAATAGGAGTAGCTGTAGATGTAGCAGTAGCAATATCAGTAGCAGTAGCAGCAACAGTGCTAAAAGGAGTAGCAATAGCAGCAACAGTACTTATAAGAGTAGCAGTAGCAGTAACTGTAGCAATATCAGTAGCAGTAGCAGCAACAGTACTAAAAGGAGTAGCTGTTGCAGCAACAGTACTTATAAGAGTAGCAGTAGCAGTAACTGTAGCAATATCAGTAGCAGTAGCAGCAACAGTACTAAAAGGAGTAGCTGTAGCAGCAACAGTACTTATAAGAGTAGCAGTAGCAGTAACTGTAGCAATATCAGTAGCAGCAGCAGCAACAGTAGCAATATCAGTAGCTGTAGCAGCAACAGTAGCAATATCAGTAGCAGTAGCAGCAACAGTACTAATAGGAGTAGCTGTAGCAGTAGCAGTAGCAATATCAGTAGCAGTAGCAGCAACAGTGCTAAAAGGAGTAGCAATAGCAGCAACAGTACTTATAAGAGTAGCAGTAGCAGTAACTGTAGCAATATCAGTAGCAGTAGCAGCAACAGTACTAAAAGGAGTAGCTGTTGCAGCAACAGTACTTATAAGAGTAGCAGTAGCAGTAACTGTAGCAATATCAGTAGCAGTAGCAGTTCCAGTACTAATAGTATTAGCTGTACCAGTAACAGTAGCAATATCAGTAGCAGTAGCAGCAATAGTACTAAAAGGAGTAGCTGTAGCAGCAACAGTACTAATAAGAGTAGCAGTAGCAGTAACAAGCAATATTAGTAGCAGTAGCAGCAACAGTACTAAAAGGAGTAGCTGTAGAAGCAACAGTACTAATAAGAGTAGCAGTAGCAGTAACAGTAGCAATATCTGTAATAGTAGCAGCAACAGTACCAATAACAGTAACAGTAGAAGTAATATGAGTAGCTGTAGCAGCAACAGTAGCAATAGCATTTAGCTAAAGCAGTAACTATAGCAATAGCAGTAGCAGCAATAGTAGAAATAGGAGTAGCTGTAGCAGTACCAGTACTAATAGGAGTAGCTGTAGCTGTAACAATACAAATAGGAGTAGATGTAGCAGTAACAGTAGCAATATCAGTAGAAGTAGCAGCACCAGTACTAATAGGAGTTGCAGTAGCAGTAACAGTAGCAATATGGGTAGCAGTAGCAGTAACAGTACTAAAAGGAGTATCTGTAGCCGTAACAGTAGCCATAGGATTAGCTACAGCAGTTACAATAAAATAGCAGTAGCAGAAAAAGTAGTAATATGAGTAGCTGTAGCACTAACAGTACTAATAGGAGTAGATGTAGCAGTAACAGTAGCAATATCAGTAGCAGTAGCAGCACCAGTACTAATAGGGGTTGCAGTAGCAGTAACAGTAGCAATATCAGTGGCAGTAGCAGCAACAGTACTAATATCAGTAACAGTAGCAATAGCAGTAGCAGTAGCAGCACCAGTACTAATAGGAGTTGCAGTAGCAGTAACAGTACTAATAGGAGTTGCAGTACCAGTGACAGTAGCAATATCGGTAGCAGTAGCAGCACCAGTACTAATAGGGGTTGCAGTAGCCGTAACAGTAGCAATATCAGTAGCAGTAGCAGCACCAGTACTAATAGGGGTTGCAGTAGCAGTAACAGTAGCAATATCAGTAGCATTAGCAGCACCAGTACTAATAGGAGTAGCTCTAGCAGTAACAGTAGCATTATCAGTAGTAGTAGCAGCAACAGTACTAATAGCAGTAACAGTAGCAGTAGCAGTTGCAGCAAAAGTAATAATAGCAATGACTGTAGCAGTAGGACAAGCCATAGCTGTAGCAGTAATAGTAGAAATGGTAGTGGCAGTAGCAACAACACTAACAATAGCCGTAGAAGTAGAAGGAACAGTAGCTGTAGCAGTTATAGTAGCAATAGCATTAGCTGTAGCAGTTGAAGTAGCAGTTTCCGTAGCAATAGCATTAGCTGTAGCAGTAGAATTAGCAGTAGCAGTAGCACTAAACATAGTAATAGTAATGTCTGTAGCAGTAGGACTAGCGATATCTGTAGCATTAATAGTAGAAAAAGGACTGGCAGTAACAGCAACAGTAGCCATAGCATTACCGGTAGCAGCAACAGTTGCAATAGAGCTAAAGGGTTTGAAACACCGAAGTTAACTGTACAATAGCAACAGCAGCGGTAGTAGTAGTAGTAGCAGCCGTGTAGTCGCTGTGTAATAGCAGTCGCTGTAAATTGCAGTCACTGTACAATAGCGGTAGCTTTGCAGTATCAGTAGCTGTAAGAATGTAATTGCGATATCCGTAAACGTACAGTAGCAGTACATTAGCTATACAGTACAAGTAGCAATAGTAGTTAATTCGCGCTTGCGGTAGCTGTACAGTAGCAGATGCAGTGCAGTCGCGCTATCGGTAGCGTTACAGTAAGAGTTTCAGTAGCAGTACCAGTAGCAGGGTAGTAGTAGTTCATTCGCGCTAGCAATAGCGGTGAAATAGTAGTAGTTGTACAGTAGCATATTCAGTGCAGTCGCGCTATCGGTAGCGTTACAGTAAGAGTTTCAGTAGCAGTACCATTAGCAGAGTAGTAGTAGTTCATTCGCGATAGCAATAGCGGTGAAATAGTAGTAGTTGTACAGTAGCATATTCAGTGCAGTTGCGCTATCGGTAGCGTTACAGTAGGAGTTTCAGTAGCAGTACCATTAGCAGAGTAGAAGTAGTTCATTCGCGATAGCAATAGCGGTGAAATAGTAGTAGTTGTACAGTAACATATTCAGTGCAGTCGCGCTATCGGTAGCGTTACAGTAAGAGTTTCAGTTGCAGTACCATTAGTAGAGTAGTAGTAGTTTATTCGCGATAGCAATAGCGGTGAAATAGTAGCAACTGCCCAGTAGCAGTAATATGTTCTGCTAAAGAAACAGCTTCAGTATCTCAGCATTGGTAGTAAAACAGCATTAACATTAGAATATAGTAATTTTGATTGATAATGTCACTAAAATTTTCACTTTATGTTTTTAAAATAAAAGACACTATTGTTTTTTAAAAAAAACCTTAAGATTGGTAAATAAATAATTTATTAGTATAATAGTAACAACTTTATCTCATTCATAAGTTGCGTTATGAATAACAAAGACAATAATAATTTTATGGAAAGCTTACTTTTAAAAAAATGTCTCAACCATTACTTTACACTAAAAAGTAAAGTATATTTCAAGTTCTTTTTATGAGAAAAGAATAAAACAAATCTGTCACACAGAATGTTGGAGCTGTCCGCAGTGTAATAGCAAGGATTACCTGAAACCTATGGCAACGTATCGATATATTCGACCCGATATCTGCTATTGTAGCTGCCTAGTAGCAGATGCAGTGAAGTCGCGCTATCGGTAGCGTTACAGTAAGAGTTTCAGTAGCAGTACCAGTAGCAGGGTAGTAGTAGTTCATTCGCGCTAGCAATAGCGGTGAAATAGTAGTAGCTGCCTAGTAGCAGATGCAGTGCAGTCGCGCTATCGGTAGCGTTACAGTAAGAGTTTCAGTTGCAGTACAAGTAGCAGGGGTACTAGTATATTCACGCTAGCAATAGCGGTGAAATAGTAGTAGCTGCCTAGTAGCAGATGCAGTGCAGTCGCGCTATCGGTAGCGTTACAGTAAAAGTTTCAGTAGCAGTATAAGTAGCAGGGATAGTAGTATATTCACGCTAGCAATAGCGGTGAAATAGTATTAGCTGTACTGTAGCAGATGCAGTGCAGTCGCGCTACCGGTAACGTTACAGTAAGAGTTTCAGTAGCAGTACAAGTAGCAGGGGTAGTAGTACATTCACGCTAGCAATAGCGGTGAAATAGTAGTAGCTATACAGTAGCAGATGCAGTGCAGTCGCGCTAACGGTAGCGTTACAGTAAGAATTTCATTAGCAGTACAAGTAGCAGAGGTAGTAGTATATTCACGCTAGCAATAGCGGTGAAATAGTAGTAGTTGTACAGTAGCATATACAGTGCAGTTGCGCTATCGGTAGCGTTACAGTAGGAGTTTCAGTAGCAGTACCATTAGCAGAGTAGTAGTAGTTCATTCGCGATAGCAATAGCGGTGAAATAGTAGTAGTTGTACAGTAACATATTCAGTGCAGTCGCGCTATCGGTAGCGTTACAGTAAGAGTTTCAGTAGCAGTACAAGTAGCAGGGGTAGTAGTATATTCACGCTAGCAATAGCGGTGAAATAGTAGTAGCTGTACTGTAGCAGATGCAGTGCAGTCGCGCTATCGGTAACGTTACAGTAAGAGTTACAGTAGCAGTACCAGTAGCAGGGGTAGTAGTATATTCGCGCTAGCAATAGCGGTGAAATAGTAGTAGCTGTACAGTAGCAGATGCAGTGCAGTCGCGCTAACGGTAGCGTTACAGTAAGAGTTTCAGTAGCAGTACAAGTAGCAGGGGTAGTAGTATATTCACGCTAGCAATAGCGGTGAAATAGTAGTAGCTGTACTGCAGCAGATGCAGTGCAGTCGCGCTATCGGTAACGTTACAATAAGAGTTTCAGTAGCAGTCAGATTAGCAGGGGTAGTAGTAGTTCATGCGTGCTAGCAATAGCGATGAAATAGTAGTAGCTGCCCAGTAGCAGATACAGTGTAGTCGCGCTATCGGTAGCGTTACAGTAAGAGTTTCAGTGGCAGTACCAGTAGCAGGGTAGTAGTAGTTCATGCGCGCTAGCAATAGCGGTGAAATAGTAGTAGCTGCCCAGTAGCAGATGCAAAGCAGTCGCGCTATCGGTAACAAAACAGTAAGAGTTTCAGTAGCAGTACAAGTAGCAGGAGTAGTAGTATATTCGCGCTAGCAATAGCGATAAAATAGTAGTAGCTGCCCAGTAGCAGATGCAGTGTAGTCCCGCTATCGGTAGCGTTACAGTAAGAGTTTCAGTAGCAGTACCAGTAGCAGTTTAGTAGTAGATCATGCGCGCTAGGAATAGCGGTGAAATAGTAGTAGTTGCCCAGTAGCAGATGCAAAGCAGTCGCGCTGTCGGTAACAAAACATTAAGAGTTTCAGTAGCAGTACCAGTAGCAGGGTAGTAGTAGTTCATTCGCGCTAGCAATAGCGATGAAATAGTAGTAGTTGTACAGTAGCAGATGCAGTTCAGTCGCGCTACCGGTAGCGTTACAGGAAAAGTTTCAGTAGCAGTACCAGTAGCAGAGTAGTAGTAGTTCATTCGCGATAGCAATAACTTTGAAGTAATAGTGGTTGTACAGTAGCAGATGCAGTGCAGTTGCGCTATCGGTAGCGTTACAGTAAGAGTTTCAGTAGCAGCACAAGTAGCAGGGGTAGTAGTTCATTCGCGATAGCAATAGCGGTGAAATAGTAGTAGTTATACAGTAGCAGATGCAGTGCAGTCGCGCTATCGGTAGCGTTACAGTAAGAGTTTCAGAAGCAGTACCATTAGCAGAGTAGTAGTAGTTCATTCGCGATAGCAATAGCGGTGAAATAGTAGTAGTTGTACAGTAACATATTCAGTGCTGTCGCGCTATCGGTAGCGTTACAGTAAGAGTTTCAGTAGCAGTACAAGTAGCAGGGGTAGTAGTATATTCACGCTAGCAATAGCGGTGAAATAGTAGTAGATGTACTGTAGCAGATGCAGTGTAGTCGCGCTATCGGTAACGTTACAGTAAGAGTTACAGTAGCAGTACCAGTAGCAGGGGTAGTAGTATATTCGCGCTGGCAATAGCGGTGAAATAGTAGTAGCTGTACTGCAGCAGATGCAGTGCAGTCGCGCTATCGGTAACGTTACAATAAGAGTTTCAGTAGCAGTCAGATTAGCAGGGGTAGTAGTAGTTCATGCGTGCTAGCAATAGCGATGAAATAGTAGTAGCTGCCCAGTAGCAGATACAGTGTAGTCGCGCTATCGGTAGCGTTACAGTAAGAGTTTCAGTGGCAGTACCAGTAGCAGGGTAGTAGTAGTTCATGCGCGCTAGCAATAGCGGTGAAATAGTAGTAGCTGCCCAGTAGCAGATGCAAAGCAGTCGCGCTATCGGTAACAAAACAGTAAGAGTTTCAGTAGCAGTACAAGTAGCAGGAGTAGTAGTATATTCGCGCTAGCAATAGCGATAAAATAGTAGTAGCTGCCCAGTAGCAGATGCAGTGTAGTCCCGCTATCGGTAGCGTTACAGTAAGAGTTTCAGTAGCAGTACCAGTAGCAGGGTAGTAGTAGATCATGCGCGCTAGGAATAGCGGTGAAATAGTAGTAGTTGCCCAGTAGCAGATGCAAAGCAGTCGCGCTGTCGGTAACAAAACATTAAGAGTTTCAGTAGCAGTACCAGTAGCAGGGTAGTAGTAGTTCATTCGCGCTAGCAATAGCGATGAAATAGTAGTAGTTGTACAGTAGCAGATGCAGTTCAGTCGCGCTACCGGTAGCGTTACAGGAAAAGTTTCAGTAGCAGTACCAGTAGCAGAGTAGTAGTAGTTCATTCGCGATAGCAATAACTTTGAAGTAATAGTGGTTGTACAGTAGCAGATGCAGTGCAGTTGCGCTATCGGTAGCGTTACAGTAAGAGTTTCAGTAGCAGCACAAGTAGCAGGGGTAGTAGTTCATTCGCGATAGCAATAGCGGTGAAATAGTAGTAGTTATACAGTAGCAGATGCAGTGCAGTCGCGCTATCGGTAGCGTTACAGTAAGAGTTTCAGTAGCAGTATCATTAGCAGAGTAGTAGTAGTTCATTCGCGATAGCAATAGCGGTGAAATAGTAGTAGTTGTACAGTAGCATATTCAGTGCAGTCGCGCTATCGGTAGCGTTACAGTAAGAGTTTCAGTAGCAGTACCATTAGCAGAGTAGTAGTAGTTCATTCGCGATAGCAATAGCGGTGAAATAGTAGTAGTTGTACAGTAGCAGATGCAGTGCAGTCGCGCTATCGGTAACGTTACAGTAAGAGTTTCAGTAGCAGTACCATTAGCAGAGTAGTAGTAGTTCATTCGCGATAGCAATAGCGGTGAAATAGTAGTAGTTGTACAGTAGCATATTCAGTGCAGTCGCGCTATCGGTAGCGTTACAGTAAGAGTTTCAGTAGCAGTACCATTAGCAGAGTAGTAGTAGTTCATTCGCGATAGCAATAGCGGTGAAATAGTAGTAGTTGTACAGTAGCAGATGCAGTGCAGTCGCGCTATCGGTAACGTTACAGTAAGAGTTTCAGTAGCAGTACCATTAGCAGAGTAGTAGTAGTTCATTCGCGATAGCAATAGCGGTGAAATAGTAGTAGTTGTACAGTAGCAGTAATATGTTCTGCTAAAGAAACAGTATCTCAGCATTGGTAGTAGTAACAGCATTAACATTAGAATAAAGTAATTTTGATTGATAATGTCACTAAAATTTTCACTTTATGTTTTTTTTTAAAATAAAAGATACTATTGTTTTAAAAAAAAACCTTAAGATTGGTAAATAAATAATTTATTAGTATAATAGTAACAACTTTATCTCATTCATAAGTTGCGTTATGAATAACAAAGACAATAATAATTTTATGGAAAGCTTACATTTAAAAAAATGTCTCAACCATTACTTTACACTAAAAAGTAAAGTATATTTCAAGATCTTTTTATGAGAAAAGAATAAAACAAATCTGTCATACAGAATGTTGGAGCTGTCCGCAGTGTAATAGCAAGGATTACCTGAAACCTATGGCAACGTATCGATATATTCGACTCGATATCTGCTATTGTATGATAAATGCCTTCTCAATATCGCTCCACGCAGGGGACGTTTTACAATTATTCATGTCGATATTGACAGTAGAGTATGATATATGAGTTGATCAAATTTGGTAGACTATTTATCAACACTTACATTTGAACGACCTAAATACCTAAACTGTTTTATAGAACCAGTGATTGAAATTTAGAACACTGTAGTTTGTTAATCTAGTTTTCAGCAAGAGTATATTTTTATTTAAATTAATTGTCATACAATATAACAACGTTATTAAAATTCAGCCAATTATTTATAATCTTCAGTTTTTACAGTTACAGGTGAACGAAAGTATCTGGAACCAAAAACTGTTTTTGTTACCTACTCAGTTATTCGATGTATAGATTTCCGAAAAACCTTAATCCCTCATCACAATGTAGGTGAATGGAAGTTTCCGGAACCATTACTGTTATAATTGTTTTCTCACTGATTCCGTGTATAGCTTTCTTGTAAAACCTTAATCCCTACCACAATGTAGGTGAAAGGAAGTATCCTGAGTCATTACTGTTATAATTGTCTTCTTACTGATTCCGTGTATAGCTTTCTTGTAAAACCTTAATCCCTACCACAATGTAGGTGAAAGGAAGTATCCTGAGTCATTACTGTTATAATTGTCTTCTCACTGATTCCGATTATAGCTTTCTGTACAAACTTAATCCCTATCACAATGTAGGTGAAAGGAAGTATATGGAGTCATTACTGTTATAACTGTCTTCTCACTGATTCCGTGTATAGCTTTCTGTTAAACTTTAATCCCTCATCACAATGTAGGTGAATGAAAGAATCCAGACCCGTTACTGATATAATTGTCTTCTCACTCATTCCGAGTATAGCTTTCTGTGAAACTTTAATCCCTACCACAATATAGGTGAAAGAAAGAATCAGAAACCAATAACTGTTTTTGTTCCCTACTCACTGATTCCGTGTATAGCTTTCTGTAAAACATTAATCCCTCATCACAATATAGGTGAATCATAATAGTCAGAACCATTACTGCTATAAGTGTCCTTTCACTGATTCGGTGTATAGCTTTCTGTAAAACTTCAAGCCATATCACAATGTAGGTGAATGAAAGTATCTGGAACCAAAAACTGTTTTTGTAACCTACTCACTGATTCCGTGTATAGCATTCTGTAATACCTTAATCCCTATCACAATGTAGGTGAAAGAAAGCATCCGGAGTCATCACTGTTATAATTGTCCTCTCAATGATTCGATGTATAGCTTTCTGTACAATCTTAATCCCGATCACAATGTAGGTGAAAGAAAGTATCCGGAGTCATTACTCTTATAATTGTCTTTTCACTGATTCGGTGTAAAGCTTTCTGTACAACCTTAATCCCTATCACAATGTAAGTGAAAGAAAGCATCAGGAGTCATCACTGTTATAATTGTCCTCTCACTGATTCGATGTATAGCTTTCTGTACAACCTTAATCCCTATAACAATGTAGGTGAAAGGAAGTATCCGGAGTCATTACTGTTATAAGTGTCCTCTCACTTATTCCGTGTATAGCTTTCTGTTAAACGTTAATCTCTCATCACAATGTAGGTGAATGAAAGAATCCGGACCTATTACTGTTATAATTGTCTTCTCACTCATTCCGTGTATAGCTTTCTGTGAAACATTAATCCCTACCACAATATAGGTGAAAGAAAGTATAAGAAACCAATAACTGTTTTTGTTCCCTACTCACTGATTCGGTGTAAAGCTTTCTGTAAAACCTTAATCCCTCATCACAATGGAGGGGAAAGATGTATCCGGAACCATTGCTATTACAATTGTCCTCATACTTAATCTGTTTATAGCTCTCTTTTAAACCCTAATGCCTATCACAATGTAGGTGAAAGAAAGAATCCTGAGCCATTACTGTTATAATTGTCCTCTCACTGATTCGATGTATAGCTGTCTTGTAAAACCTTAATCCCTATCACAATGTAGGTGAATGAAAGTATCCGGAGCCATAACTGTTATAATTGTCCTCTTACTTAATCAGTTTATAGCTTTCTGCAAATCTTTAATCAAACAGCTCAATGTAGATGAATGAAAGTATCTGGAACCAAAAACTCTTTTTGTTACCTACACACTGATTCGGTGTTTAGCTTTCTGTAAAACCTTAATCGCACATAACAATGTAGGTGATAGATTGTATACGGTTCCATTACTGTTATAATTGTCCTCTCACTGATTCGATGTATAGCTTTCTGTACAAGCTTAATCCCTATCACAATGTAGGTGAAAGGAAGTATCCGGAGTCATTACTGTTATAATTGTCTTCTCACTGATTCGGTGTATAGCTTTCTGTATAACCTTAATCCCTATCACAATGTAGGTGAAAGAAAGTATCCGGAGTCATTACTGTTATAATTGTCCTCTCACTGATTCGGTGTATAGCTTTCTGTACAATCTTAATAGCTATCACAATGTAGGTGAAAGGAAGTATCTGGAGTCATTACTGTTATAATTGTCTTATCACTGATTCGGTGTATAGCTTTCTGTACAACCTTAATCCCTATCACAATGTAGGGGAAAGAAAGTATCCGGAAATATTACTGTTATAATTGTCCTCTCACTGATTAGGTGTATAGCTTTCTGTAAAACCTTAAAACATCATGACAATGTAGGTGAAAGAAAGTATCCGGAGCCATTACTGTTATAATTTGTCCTTTCATTGATTCGGAGTATAGTTTTCTGTAAATTTTTATCCATCATCACAATGTAGGCGAAGGAAAGTATCCTTAGCCATTGCTGTTATAAGAGTCCTCTCAATGATTCAGTGTATAGCTTTTTGCAAAACCTTAATCACTATTACAGTGTAGTTGAATGAGGAACCAAAAAGGTCTTTTGTTACCTACCCTCTATTCGGTGTATATCTTTCTGTAAAACCTTAATCCCTCAACACATTGTAGGTGAAAGAATGTATCCGGAGCCATTACTGTTATAATTGTCCTCCCCCTGGTTCGGTGTATAGCTTTCTGTAAAACCTTTATCCCTCATCTCATTGTAGGTGAAGGAATGTATCCGGACCCATTACTGTTACAATTGTCCTCTCCCTGATTCGGTGTATAGCTTTCTGTAAAACCTTTATCCCTCATCTCATTGTAGGTGAAGGAATGTATCCGGAGCCATTACTGTTATAATTGTCCTCTCCCTGATTCGGTGTATAGCTTTCTGTAAAACCATTACCCCTCATCTCATTGTAGGTGAAGAAAAGTATCCGGAGACATTACAGTTATAATTGTCCTCTCCCTGATTCGGTGTATATCTTTCTGCACAACCTTAATCCCTCATCTCATTGTAGGTGAAAAAAAGTATCCGGAGCCATTACTGTTATAATTGTAATCTCCCTGATTCGGTGTATAGTTTTTTGTAAAACCTTTATCCCTCATCTCATTGTAGGTGAAGAAAAGTAACCGGAGCCATTACTGTTATAATTGTCCTCTCCCTGATTCGGTGTATAGCTTTCTGTAAAACCTTTATCCCTCATCTCATTGTTGGTGAAGAAAAGTATCCGGAGCTATTACTGTTATAATTGTCCTCTCCCTGATTCGGTGTATATCTTTCTGTACAACCTTAATCCCTCATCTCATTGTAGGTGAAGAAGAGTATCCGGAGCCATTACTGTTATAATTGTCCTCTCCCTGATTCGGTGTATAGCTTTCTGTAAAACCTTTATCCCTCATCTCATTGTAGGTGAAGAAAACGATCCGGAGCCATTACTGTTATAATTGTCCTCTCCCTGATTCGGTGTATAGCTTTCTGTAAAACCTTTATCCCTCATCTCATTGTAGGTGAAGAAAAGTATCCGGAGCCATTACTGTTATAATTGTAATCTCCCTGATTCGGTGTATAGCGTTTTGTAAAACCTTTATCCATCATCTCATTGTAGGTGAAGAAAAGTATCCGGAGCTATTACTGTTATAATTGTCCTCTCCCTGATTCGGTGTATATCTTTCTGCACAACCTTAATCCCTCATCTCATTGTAGGTGAAAAAAAGTATCCGGAGCCATTACTGTTATAATTGTAATCTCCCTGATTCGGTGTATAGTTTTTTGTAAAACCTTTATCCCTCATCTCATTGTAGGTGAAGAAAAGTAACCGGAGCCATTACTGTTATAATTGTCCTCTCCCTGATTCGGTGTATAGCTTTCTGTAAAACCTTTATCCCTCATCTCATTGTTGGTGAAGAAAAGTATCCGGAGCTATTACTGTTATAATTGTCCTCTCCCTGATTCGGTGTATATCTTTCTGTACAACCTTAATCCCTCATCTCATTGTAGGTGAAGAAGAGTATCCGGAGCCATTACTGTTATAATTGTCCTCTCCCTGATTCGGTGTATAGCTTTCTGTAAAACCTTTATCCCTCATCTCATTTTAGGTGAAGAAAACGATCCGGAGCCATTACTGTTATAATTGTCCTCTCCCTGATTCGGTGTATAACTTTCTGTAAAACCTTTATCCCTCATCTCATTGTAGGTGAAGAAAAGTATCCGGAGCCATTACTGTTATAATTGTAATCTCCCTGATTCGGTGTATAGCGTTTTGTAAAACCTTTATCCCTCATCTCATTGTAGGTGAAGAAAAGTATCCGGAGCTATTACTGTTATAATTGTCCTCTCCCTGATTCGGTGTATATCTTTCTGTACAACCTTAATCCCTCATCTCATTGTAGGTGAAGAAAAGTATCCGGAGCCATTACTATTATAATTGTCCTCTCACTGATTCGGTGTATAGCTTTTTGTAAAACCTTAATCCCTCATCACAATGTAGGTGAAAGAAAGTATCAGGAGCTTTTACTGTTATAATTGTGTTCTCCCTGATTCGGTGTATAGCTTTCTGTAAAACCTTAATCCCTATCTCAATGTAGGTGAATGAAAGTATCCGGAACCATAACTGTTATAATTGTCCTCTTAGTTAATCCGTTTATAGCTTTCTGTAAATCTTTAATCCCACAGCTCAATGTAGGTGAATGAAAGTATCTGGAACCAAAAACTCTTTTTGTTACCTACTCACTTATTTGGAGTTTAGCTTTCTGTAAAACCTTAAACGATCATGACAATGTAGGTGAAAGAAAGTATCCGGAATCATTACTGTTATAATTTGTCCTTTCATTGATTCGGAGTATAGTATTCTGTAAATTTTTATCCATCATCACAATGTAGGCGAAGGAAAGCATCCGGAGCCATTACTGTTATAAACGTCCTCTCACTGATAAGGTGTATAGTTTTTTGTAAAACCTTAATTACTATCACAATGTAGGTGAATGAGGAACCAAAAACGTTTTTTGTTACCTACTCACTGATTCGGTGTATATCTTTCTGTAAAACCTTAATCCCTCATCACAATGTAGGTGAAAGAATGTATCCGGAGCCATTACTGTTATAATTGTCCTCTCCCTGATTCGATGTATAGCTTTCTGTAAAACCTTTATCCCTCATCTCATTGTAGGTGAAGAAAAGTATCCGGAACCATTACTGTTATAATTGTCCTTTCCCTGATTCGATGTATAGCTTTCTGTAAAACCTTTATCCCTCATCTCATTGTAGGTGAAGAAAAGTATCCGGAACCATTACTGTTATAATTGTCCTCTCCCTGATTCGATGTATAGCTTTCTGTAAAACCTTTATCCCTCATCTCATTGTAGGTGAAGAAAAGTATCCGGAGCCATTACTGTTATAATTGTCCTCTCCCTGATTCGGTGTATAGCTTTCTGTAAAACCTTAATCCCTCATCACAATGTAGGTGAAAAAATGTATCCGGAGCCATTACTGTTATAATTGTCCTCTCCCTGATTCGATGTATAGCTTTCTGTAAAACCTTTATCCCTCATCTCATTGTAGGTGAAAGAATGTATCCGGAGCTATTACTGTTATAATTGTCCTCTCCCTGATTCGAAGTATAGCTTTCTGTAAAACCTTTATCCCTCATCTCATTGTAGGTGAAAGAATGTATCCGGAGCCATCATTGTTATAATTGTCCTCTCCCTGATTCGATGTATAGCTTTCTGCAAAACCTTTGTCCCTCATCTCATTGTAGGTGAAGAAAAGTATCCGGAGCCATTACTATTATAATTGTCCTCTCACTGATTCGGTGTATAGCTTTTTGTAAAACCTTAATCCCTCATCACAATGTAGGTGAAAGAAAGTATCAGGAGCTTTTACTGTTATAATTGTCTTCTCCCTGATTCGGTGTATAGCTTTCTGTAAAACCTTAATCCCTATCTCAATGTAGGTGAATGAAAGTATCCGGAACCATAACTGTTATAATTGTCCTCTTAGTTAATCCGTTTATAGCTTTCTGTAAATCTTTAATCCCACAGCTCAATGTAGGTGAATGAAAGTATCTGGAACCAAAAACTCTTTTTGTTACCTACTCACTGATTTGGTGTTTAGCTTTCTGTAAAACCTTAAACGATCATGACAATGTAGGTGAAAGAAAGTATCCAGAATCATTACTGTTATAATTTGTCCTTTCATTGATTCGGAGTATAGTATTCTGTAAATTTTTATCCATCATCACAATGTAGGCGAAGGAAAGCATCCGGAGCCATTACTGTTATAAACGTCCTCTCACTGATTCGGTGTATAGTTTTTTGTAAAACCTTAATTACTATCACAATGTAGGTGAATGAGGAACCAAAAACGTTTTTTGTTACCTACTCACTGATTCGGTGTATATCTTTCTGTAAAACCTTAATCCCTCATCACAATGTAGGTGAAAGAATGTATCCGGAGCCATTACTGTTATAATTGTCCTCTCCCTGATTCGATGTATAGCTTTCTGTAAAACCTTTATCCCTCATCTCATTGTAGGTGAAGAAAACGATCCGGAGCCATTACTGTTATAATTGTCCTCTCCCTGATTCGGTGTATAGCTTTCTTTAAAACCTTTATCCCTCATCTCATTGTAGGTGAAGAAAAGTATCCGGAGCCATTACTGTTATAATTGTCCTCTCCCTGATTCGGTGTATAGCTTTCTGTAAAACCTTTATCCCTCATCTCATTGTTGGTGAAGAAAAGTATCCGGAGCTATTACTGTTATAATTGTCCTCTCCCTGATTCGGTGTATATCTTTCTGTACAACCTTAATCCCTCATCTCATTGTAGGTGAAGAAGAGTATCCGGAGCCATTACTGTTATAATTGTCCTCTCCCTGATTCGGTGTATAGCTTTCTGTAAAACCTTTATCCCTCATCTCATTTTAGGTGAAAGAAAGTATCAGGAGCTTTTACTGTTATAATTGTAATCTCCCTGATTCGGTGTATAGCGTTTTGTAAAACCTTTATCCATCATCTCATTGTAGGTGAAGAAAAGTATCCGGAGCTATTACTGTTATAATTGTCCTCTCCCTGATTCGGTGTATATCTTTCTGCACAACCTTAATCCCTCATCTCATTGTAGGTGAAAAAAAGTATCCGGAGCCATTACTGTTATAATTGTAATCTCCCTGATTCGGTGTATAGTTTTTTGTAAAACCTTTATCCCTCATCTCATTGTAGGTGAAGAAAAGTAACCGGAGCCATTACTGTTATAATTGTCCTCTCCCTGATTCGGTGTATAGCTTTCTGTAAAACCTTTATCCCTCATCTCATTGTTGGTGAAGAAAAGTATCCGGAGCTATTACTGTTATAATTGTCCTCTCCCTGATTCGGTGTATATCTTTCTGTACAACCTTAATCCCTCATCTCATTGTAGGTGAAGAAGAGTATCCGGAGCCATTACTGTTATAATTGTCCTCTCCCTGATTCGGTGTATAGCTTTCTGTAAAACCTTTATCCCTCATCTCATTTTAGGTGAAGAAAACGATCCGGAGCCATTACTGTTATAATTGTCCTCTCCCTGATTCGGTGTATAACTTTCTGTAAAACCTTTATCCCTCATCTCATTGTAGGTGAAGAAAAGTATCCGGAGCCATTACTGTTATAATTGTAATCTCCCTGATTCGGTGTATAGCGTTTTGTAAAACCTTTATCCCTCATCTCATTGTAGGTGAAGAAAAGTATCCGGAGCTATTACTGTTATATTTGTCCTCTCCCTGATTCGGTGTATATCTTTCTGTACAACCTTAATCCCTCATCTCATTGTAGGTGAAGAAAAGTATCCGGAGCCATTACTATTATAATTGTCCTCTCACTGATTCGGTGTATAGCTTTTTGTAAAACCTTAATCCCTCATCACAATGTAGGTGAAAGAAAGTATCAGGAGCTTTTACTGTTATAATTGTGTTCTCCCTGATTCGGTGTATAGCTTTCTGTAAAACCTTAATCCCTATCTCAATGTAGGTGAATGAAAGTATCCGGAACCATAACTGTTATAATTGTCCTCTTAGTTAATCCGTTTATAGCTTTCTGTAAATCTTTAATCCCACAGCTCAATGTAGGTGAATGAAAGTATCTGGAACCAAAAACTCTTTTTGTTACCTACTCACTTATTTGGAGTTTAGCTTTCTGTAAAACCTTAAACGATCATGACAATGTAGGTGAAAGAAAGTATCCGGAATCATTACTGTTATAATTTGTCCTTTCATTGATTCGGAGTATAGTATTCTGTAAATTTTTATCCATCATCACAATGTAGGCGAAGGAAAGCATCCGGAGCCATTACTGTTATAAACGTCCTCTCACTGATTCGGTGTATAGTTTTTTGTAAAACCTTAATTACTATCACAATGTAGGTGAATGAGGAGCAAAAACGTTTTTTGTTACCTACTCACTGATTCGGTGTATATCTTTCTGTAAAACCTTAATCCCTCATCACAATGTAGGTGAAAGAATGTATCCGGAGCCATTACTGTTATAATTGTCCTCTCCCTGATTCGATGTATAGCTTTCTGTAAAACCTTTATCCCTCATCTCATTGTAGGTGAAGAAAAGTATCCGGAACTATTACTGTTATAATTGTCCTTTCCCTGATTCGATGTATAGCTTTCTGTAAAACCTTTATCCCTCATCTCATTGTAGGTGAAGAAAAGTATCCGGAACCATTACTGTTATAATTGTCCTCTCCCTGATTCGATGTATAGCTTTCTGTAAAACCTTTATCCCTCATCTCATTGTAGGTGAAGAAAAGTATCCGGAGCCATTACTGTTATAATTGTCCTCTCCCTGATTCGGTGTATAGCTTTCTGTAAAACCTTAATCCCTCATCACAATGTAGGTGAAAGAATGTATCCGGAGCCATTACTGTTATAATTGTCCTCTCCCTGATTCGATGTATAGCTTTCTGTAAAACCTTTATCCCTCATCTCATTGTAGGTGAAAGAATGTATCCGGAGCTATTACTGTTATAATTGTCCTCTCCCTGATTCGATGTATAGCTTTCTGTAAAACCTTTATCCCTCATCTCATTGTAGGTGAAAGAATGTATCCGGAGCCATCATTGTTATAATTGTCCTCTCCCTGATTCGATGTATAGCTTTCTGCAAAACCTTTGTCCCTCATCTCATTGTAGGTGAAGAAAAGTATCCGGAGCCATTACTATTATAATTGTCCTCTCACTGATTCGGTGTATAGCTTTTTGTAAAACCTTAATCCCTCATCACAATGTAGGTGAAAGAAAGTATCAGGAGCTTTTACTGTTATAATTGTCTTCTCCCTGATTCGGTGTATAGCTTTCTGTAAAACCTTAATCCCTATCTCAATGTAGGTGAATGAAAGTATCCGGAACCATAACTGTTATAATTGTCCTCTTAGTTAATCCGTTTATAGCTTTCTGTAAATCTTTAATCCCACAGCTCAATCTAGGTGAATGAAAGTATCTGGAACCAAAAACTCTTTTTGTTACCTACTCACTGATTTGGTGTTTAGCTTTCTGTAAAATCTTAAACGATCATGACAATGTAGGTGAAAGAAAGTATCCAGAATCATTACTGTTATAATTTGTCCTTTCATTGATTCGGAGTATAGTATTCTGTAAATTTTTATCCATCATCACAATGTAGGCGAAGGAAAGCATCCGGAGCCATTACTGTTATAAACGTCCTCTCACTGATTCGGTGTATAGTTTTTTGTAAAACCTTAATTACTATCACAATGTAGGTGAATGAGGAACCAAAAACGTTTTTTGTTACCTACTCACTGATTCGGTGTATATCTTTCTGTAAAACCTTAATCCCTCATCACAATGTAGGTGAAAGAATGTATCCGGAGCCATTACTGTTATAATTGTCCTCTCCCTGATTCGATGTATAGCTTTCTGTAAAACCTTTATCCCTCATCTCATTGTAGGTGAAGAAAACGATCCGGAGCCATTACTGTTATAATTGTCCTCTCCCTGATTCGGTGTATAGCTTTCTTTAAAACCTTTATCCCTCATCTCATTGTAGGTGAAGAAAAGTATCCGGAGCCATTACTGTTATAATTGTCCTCTCCCTGATTCGGTGTACAGCTTTCTGTAAAACCTTTATCCCTCATCTCATTGTTGGTGAAGAAAAGTATCCGGAGCTATTACTGTTATAATTGTCCTCTCCCTGATTCGGTGTATATCTTTCTGTACAACCTTAATCCCTCATCTCATTGTAGGTGAAGAAGAGTATCCGGAGCCATTACTGTTATAATTGTCCTCTCCCTGATTCGGTGTATAGCTTTCTGTAAAACCTTTATCCCTCATCTCATTTTAGGTGAAGAAAACGATCCGGAGCCATTACTGTTATAATTGTCCTCTCCCTGATTCGGTGTATAACTTTCTGTAAAACCTTTATCCCTCATCTCATTGTAGGTGAAGAAAAGTATCCGGAGCCATTACTGTTATAATTGTAATCTCCCTGATTCGGTGTATAGCGTTTTGTAAAACCTTTATCCCTCATCTCATTGTAGGTGAAGAAAAGTATCCGGAACCATTACTATTATAATTGTCCTCTCCCTGATTCGGTGTATAGCTTTCTGTAAAACCTTAATCCCTCATCACAATGTAGGTGAAAGAATGTATCCGGAGCCATTACTGTTACAATTGTCCTCTCCCTGATTCGATGTATAGCTTTCTGTAAAACCTTAATCCCTCATCACAATGTAGGTGAAAGAATGTATCCGGAGCCATTACTGTTATAATTGTACTCTCCCTGATTCGATGTATAGCGATCTGTAAAACCTTAATCCCTCATCACAATGTAGGTGAAAGAATGTATCCGGAGCCATTACTATTATAATTGTCCTCTCCCTGATTCGATGTATAGCTTTCTGCAAAACCTTTGTCCTTCATCTCATTGTAGGTGAAGAAGAGTATCCGGAACCATTACTATTATAATTGTCCTCTCCCTGTTTCGGTGTATAGCTTTCTGTAAAACCTTAATCCCTCATCACAATGTAGGTGAAAGAATGTATCCGGAGCCATTACTGTTATAATTGTCCTCTCCCTGATTCGATGTATAGCTTTCTGTAAAACCTTAATCCCTCATCACAATGTAGGTGAAAGAATGTATCCGGAGCCATTACTGTTATAATTGTCCTCTCCCTGATTCGATGTATAGCTTTCTGTAAAACCTTAATCCCTCATCACAATGTAGGTGAAAGAATGTATCCGGAGCCATTACTGTTATAATTGTCCTCTCCCTGATTCGGTGTATAGCTTTCTGTAAAACCTTTATCCCTCATCTCATTGTAGGTGAAGAAAAGTATCCGGAACCATTACTGTTATAATTGTCCTCTCCCTGATTCGGTGTATAGCTTTCTGCAAAACCTTTGTCCCTCATCTGATTGTAGGTGAAAGAATGTATCCGGAGCCATTACTATTATAATTGTCCTCTCCCTGATTCGGTGTATAGCTTTCTGTAAAACCTTAATCCCTCATCACAATGTAGGTGAAAGAATGTATCCGGAGCCATTACTGTTATAATTGTCCTCTCCCTGATTCGATGTATAGCTTTCTGTAAAACCTTTATCCCTCGTCTCATTGTAGGTGAAAGAATGTATCCGGAGCTATTACTGTTATAATTGTCCTTTCCCTGATTCGATGTATAGCTTTCTGTAAAACCTTTATCCCTCATCTCATTGTAGGTGAAAGAATGTATCCGGAGCCATCACTGTTATAATTGTCCTCTTAGTTAATCCGTTTATAGCTTTCTGTAAATCTTTAATCCCACAGCTCAATGTAGGTGAATAAAAGTATCTGGAACCAAAAACTCTTTTTGTTACCTACTCACTGATTTGGTGTTTAGCTTTCTGTAAAACCTTAAACGATCATGACAATGTAGGTGAAAGAAAGTAACCGGAATCATTACTGTTATAATTTGTCCTTTCATTGATTCGGAGTATAGTATTCTGTAAATTTTTATCCATCATCACAATGTAGGCGAAGGAAAGCATCCGGAGCCATTACTGTTATAAACGTCCTCTCACTGATTCGATGTATAGCTTTCTGCAAAACCTTTGTCCCTCATCTCATTGTAGGTGAAGAAAAGTATCCGGAACCATTACTATTATAATTGTCCTCTCCCTGTTTCGGTGTATAGCTTTCTGTAAAACCTTAATCCCTCATCACAATGTAGGTGAAAGAATGTATCCGGAGCCATTACTGTTATAATTGTCCTCTCCCTGATTCGATGTATAGCTTTCTGCAAAACCTTTGTCCCTCATCTCATTGTAGGTGAAGAAAAGTATCCGGAACCATTACTATTATAATTGTCCTCTCCCTGATTCGGTGTATAGCTTTCTGTAAAACCTTAATCCCTCATCACAATGTAGGTGAAAGAATGTATCCGGAGCCATTACTGTTACAATTGTCCTCTCCCTGATTCGATGTATAGCTTTCTGTAAAACCTTAATCCCTCATCACAATGTAGGTGAAAGAATGTATCCGGAACCATTACTGTTATAATTGTCCTCTCCCTGATTCGATGTATAGTTTTCTGTAAAACCTTAATCCCTCATCACAATGTAGGTGAAAGAATGTATCCGGAGCCATTACTGTTATAATTGTACTCTCCCTGATTCGATGTATAGCTTTCTGTAAAACCTTTATCCCTCGTCTCATTGTAGGTGAAAGAATGTATCCGGAGCTATTACTGTTATAATTGTCCTCTCCCCGATTCGATGTATAGCTTTCTGTAAAACCTTTATCCCTCATCTCATTGTAGGTGAAAGAATGTATCCGGAGCCATCACTGTTATAATTGTCCTCTCCCTGATTCGATGTATAGCTTTCTGCAAAACCTTTGTCCCTCATCTCATTGTAGGTGAAGAAAAGTATCCGGAACCATTACTATTATAATTGTCCTCTCCCTGATTCGGTGTATAGCTTTCTGTAAAACCTTAATCCCTCATCACAATGTAGGTGAAAGAATGTATCCGGAGCCATTACTGTTACAATTGTCCTCTCCCTGATTCGATGTATAGCTTTCTGTAAAACCTTAATCCCTCATCACAATGTAGGTGAAAGAATGTATCCGGAACCATTACTGTTATAATTGTCCTCTCCCTGATTCGATGTATAGTTTTCTGTAAAACCTTAATCCCTCATCACAATGTAGGTGAAAGGATGTATCCGGAGCCATTACTGTTATAATTGTACTCTCCCTGATTCGATATATAGCGATCTGTAAAACCTTAATCCCTCATCACAATGTAGGTGAAAGAATGTATCCGGAGCCATTACTATTATAATTGTCCTCTCCCTGATTCGATGTATAGCTTTCTGCAAAACCTTTGTCCTTCATCTCATTGTAGGTGAAGAAGAGTATCCGGAACCATTACTATTATAATTGTCCTCTCCCTGTTTCGGTGTATAGCTTTCTGTAAAACCTTAATCCCTCATCACAATGTAGGTGAAAGAATGTATCCGGAGCCATTACTGTTATAATTGTCCTCTCCCTGATTCGATGTATAGCTTTCTGTAAAACCTTAATTCCTCATCACAATGTAGGTGAAAGAATGTATCCGGAGCCATTACTGTTATAATTGTCCTCTCCCTGATTCGATGTATAGCTTTCTGTAAAACCTTAATCCCTCATCACAATGTAGGTGAAAGAATGTATCCGGAGCCATTACTGTTATAATTGTCCTCTCCCTGATTCGGTGTATAGCTTTCTGTAAAACCTTTATCCCTCATCTCATTGTAGGTGAAGAAAAGTATCCGGAACCATTACTGTTATAATTGTCCTCTCCCTGATTCGGTGTATAGCTTTCTGCAAAACCTTTGTCCCTCATCTGATTGTAGGTGAAAGAATGTATCCGGAGCCATTACTATTATAATTGTCCTCTCCCTGATTCGGTGTATAGCTTTCTGTAAAACCTTAATCCCTCATCACAATGTAGGTGAAAGAATGTATCCGGAGCCATTACTGTTATAATTCTCCTCTCCCTGATTCGATGTATAGCTTTCTGTAAAACCTTTATCCCTCGTCTCATTGTAGGTGAAAGAATGTATCCGGAGCTATTACTGTTATAATTGTCCTCTCCCTGATTCGATGTATAGCTTTCTGTAAAACCTTTATCCCTCATCTCATTGTAGGTGAAAGAATGTATCCGGAGCCATCACTGTTATAATTGTCCTCTTAGTTAATCCGTTTATAGCTTTCTGTAAATCTTTAATCCCACAGCTCAATGTAGGTGAATGAAAGTATCTGGAACCAAAAACTCTTTTTGTTACCTACTCACTGATTTGGTGTTTAGCTTTCTGTAAAACCTTAAACGATCATGACAATGTAGGTGAAAGAAAGTATCCGGAATCATTACTGTTATAATTTTGTCCTTTCATTGATTCGGAGTATAGTATTCTGTAAATTTTTATCCATCATCACAATGTAGGCGAAGGAAAGCATCCGGAGCCATTACTGTTATAAACGTCCTCTCACTGATTCGATGTATAGCTTTCTGCAAAACCTTTGTCCCTCATCTCATTGTAGGTGAAGAAAAGTATCCGGAACCATTACTATTATAATTGTCCTCTCCCTGTTTCGGTGTATAGCTTTCTGTAAAACCTTAATCCCTCATCACAATGTAGGTGAAAGAATGTATCCGGAGCCATTACTGTTATAATTGTCCTCTCCCTGATTCGATGTATAGCTTTCTGCAAAACCTTTGTCCCTCATCTCATTGTAGGTGAAGAAAAGTATCCGGAACCATTACTATTATAATTGTCCTCTCCCTGATTCGGTGTATAGCTTTCTGTAAAACCTTAATCCCTCATCACAATGTAGGTGAAAGAATGTATCCGGAGCCATTACTGTTACAATTGTCCTCTCCCTGATTCGATGTATAGCTTTCTGTAAAACCTTAATCCCTCATCACAATGTAGGTGAAAGAATGTATCCGGAACCATTACTGTTATAATTGTCCTCTCCCTGATTCGATGTATAGTTTTCTGTAAAACCTTAATCCCTCATCACAATGTAGGTGAAAGAATGTATCC
This sequence comes from Prosapia bicincta, assembly GCA_036971475.1. Lineage (NCBI taxonomy): Eukaryota > Metazoa > Arthropoda > Insecta > Hemiptera > Cercopidae > Prosapia > Prosapia bicincta. The sequence continues at coordinate 180,935,164 of JBAIZL010000002.1, forward strand.
GGAGCCATTACTGTTATAATTGTACTCTCCCTGATTCGATGTATAGCTTTCTGTAAAACCTTAATCCCTCATCACAATGTAGGTCAAAGAATGTATCCGGAGCCATTACTATTATAATTGTCCTCTCCCTGATTCGATGTATAGCTTTCTGCAAAACCTTTGTCCTTCATCTCATTGTAGGTGAAGAAGAGTATCCGGAACCATTACTATTATAATTGTCCTCTCCCTGTTTCGGTGTATAGCTTTCTGTAAAACCTTAATCCCTCATCACAATGTAGGTGAAAGAATGTATCCGGAGCCATTACTGTTATAATTGTCCTCTCCCTGATTCGATGTATAGCTTTCTGCAAAACCTTTGTCCCTCATCTCATTGTAGGTGAAGAAAAGTATCCGGAACCATTACTATTATAATTGTCCTCTCCCTGATTCGGTGTATAGCTTTCAGTAAAACCTTAATCCCTCATCACAATGTAGGTGAAAGAATGTATCCGGAGCCATTACTGTTACAATTGTCCTCTCCCTGATTCGATGTATAGCTTTCTGTAAAACCTTAATCCCTCATCACAATGTAGGTGAAAGAATGTATCCGGAACCATTACTGTTATAATTGTCCTCTCCCTGATTCGATGTATAGTTTTCTGTAAAACCTTAATCCCTCATCACAATGTAGGTGAAAGAATGTATCCGGAGCCATTACTGTTATAATTGTACTCTCCCTGATTCGATGTATAGCTTTCTGTAAAACCTTAATCCCTCATCACAATGTAGGTGAAAGAATGTATCCGGAGCCATTACTATTATAATTGTCCTCTCCCTGATTCGATGTATAGCTTTCTGCAAAACCTTTGTCCTTCATCTCATTGTAGGTGAAGAAGAGTATCCGGAACCAATACTATTATAATTGTCCTCTCCCTGTTTCGGTGTATAGCTTTCTGTAAAACCTTAATCCCTCATCACAATGTAGGTGAAAGAATGTATCCGGAGCCATTACTGTTATAATTGTCCTCTCCCTGATTCGATGTATAGCTTTCTGTAAAACCTTAATCCCTCATCACAATGTAGGTGAAAGAATGTATCCGGAGCCATTACTGTTATAATTGTCCTCTCCCTGATTCGATGTATAGCTTTCTGTAAAACCTTAATCCCTCATCACAATGTAGGTGGAAGAATGTATCCGGAGCCATTACTGTTATAATTGTCCTCTCCCTGATTCGGTGTATAGCTTTCTGCAAAACCTTTATCCCTCATCTGATTGTAGGTGAAAGAATGTATCCGGAGCCATTACTATTATAATTGTCCTCTCCCTGATTCGGTGTATAGCTTTCTGTAAAACCTTAATCCCTCATCACAATGTAGGTGAAAGAATGTATCCGGAGCCATCACTGTTATAATTGTCCTCTCCCTGATTCGATGTATAGCTTTCTGCAAAACCTTTGTCCCTCATCTCATTGTAGGTGAAGAAAAGTATCCGGAGCCATTACTATTATAATTGTCCTCTCACTGATTCGGTGTATAGCTTTTTGTAAAACCTTCATCCCTCATCACAATGTAGGTGAAAGAAAGTATCAGGAGCTTTTACTGTTATAATTGTCTTCTCCCTGATTCGGTGTATAGCTTTCTGTAAAACCTTAATCCCTATCTCAATGTAGGTGAATGAAAGAATCCGGAACCATAACTGTTATAATTGTCCTCTTAGTTAATCCGTTTATAGCTTTCTGTAAATCTTTAATCCCACAGCTCAATGTAGGTGAATGAAAGTATCTGGAACCAAAAACTCTTTTTGTTACCTACTCACTGATTTGGTGTTTAGCTTTCTGTAAAACCTTAAACGATCATGACAATGTAGGTGAAAGAAAGTATCCGGAATCATTACTGTTATAATTTGTCCTTTCATTGATTCGGAGTATAGTATTCTGTAAATTTTTATCCATCATCACAATGTAGGCGAAGGAAAGCATCCGGAGCCATTACTGTTATAAACGTCCTCTCACTGATTCGGTGTATAGTTTTTTGTAAAACCTTAATTACTATCACAATGTAGGTGAATGAGGAACCAAAAACGTTTTTTGTTACCTACTCACTGATTCGGTGTATATCTTTCTGTAAAACCTTAATCCCTCATCACAATGTAGGTGAAAGAATGTATCCGGAGCCATTACTGTTATAATTGTCCTCTCCCTGATTCGATGTATAGCTTTCTGTAAAACCTTTATCCCTCATCTCATTGTAGGTGAAGAAAAGTATCCGGAACCATTACTGTTATAATTGTCCTCTCCCTGATTCGATGTATAGCTTTCTGTAAAACCTTTATCCCTCATCTCATTGTAGGTGAAGAAAAGTATCCGGAACCATTACTGTTATAATTGTCCTCTCCCTGATTCGATGTATAGCTTTCTGTAAAACCTTTATCCCTCATCTCATTGTAGGTGAAGAAAAGTATCCGGAGCCATTACTGTTATAATTGTCCTCTCCCTGATTCGGTGTATAGCTTTCTGTAAAACCTTAATCCCTCATCACAATGTAGGTGAAAGAATGTATCCGGAGCTATTACTGTTATAATTGTCCTCTCCCTGATTCGATGTATAGCTTTCTGTAAAACCTTTATCCCTCATCTCATTGTAGGTGAAAGAATGTATCCGGAGCCATCACTGTTATAATTGTCCTCTCCCTGATTCGATGTATAGTTTTCTGTAAAACCTTAATCCCTCATCACAATGTAGGTGAAAGAATGTATCCGGAGCCATTACTGTTATAATTGTCCTCTCCCTGATTCGATGTATAGCTTTCTGCAAAACCTTTGTCCCTCATCTCATTGTAGGTGAAGAAAAGTATCCGGAAGAATTACTATTATAATTGTCCTCTCCCTGATTCGGTGTATAGCTTTCTGTAAAACCTTAATCCCTCATCACAATGTAGGTGAAAGAATGTATCCGGAGCCATTACTGTTATAATTGTCCTCTCCCTGATTCGATGTATAGCTTTCTGTAAAACCTTAATCCCTCATCACAATGTAGGTGAAAGAATGTATCCGGAGCCATTACTGTTATAATTGTACTCTCCCTGATTCGATGTATAGCTTTCTGTAAAACCTTAATCCCTCATCACAATGTAGGTGAAAGAATGTATCCGGAGCCATTACTGTTATAATTGTCCTCTCCCTGATTCGATGTATAGCTTTCTGCAAAACCTTTGTCCTTCATCTCATTGTAGGTGAAGAAGATTATCCGGAACCATTACTATTATAATTGTCCTCTCCCTGTTCCGGTGTATAGGTTTGTGTAAAACCTTAATCCCTCATCACAATGTAGGTGAAAGAATGTATCCGGAGCCATTACTGTTATAATTGTCCTCTCCCTGATTCGATGTATAGCTTTCTGTAAAACCTTAATCCCTCATCACAATGTAGGTGAAAGAATGTATCCGGAGCCATTACTGTTATAATTGTCCTCTCCCTGATTCGATGTATAGCTTTCTGTAAAACCTTAATCCGTCATCACAATGTAGGTGAAAGAATGTATCCGGAGCCATTACTGTTATAATTGTCCTCTCCCTGATTCGGTGTATAGCTTTCTGTAAAACCTTTATCCCTCATCTCATTGTAGGTGAAGAAAAGTATCCGGAACCATTACTGTTATAATTGTCCTCTCCCTGATTCGGTGTATAGCTTTCTGCAAAACCTTTATCCCTCATCTGATTGTAGGTGAAAGAATGTATCCGGAGCCATTACTATTATAATTGTCCTCTCCCTGATTCGGTGTATAGCTTTCTGTAAAACCTTAATCCCTCATCACAATGTAGGTGAAAGAATGTATCCGGAGCCATTACTGTTATAATTATCCTCTCCCTGATTCGATGTATAGGTTTCTGTAAAACCTTTATCCCTCGTCTCATTGTAGGTGAAAGAATGTATCCGGAGCTATTACTGTTATAATTGTCCTCTCCCTGATTCGATGTATAGCTTTCTGTAAAACCTTTATCCCTCATCTCATTGTAGGTGAAAGAATGTATCCGGAGCCATCACTGTTATAATTGTCCTCTCCCTGATTCGATGTATAGCTTTCTGTAAAACCTTAATCCCTCATCACAATGTAGGTGAAAGAATGTATCCGGAGCCATTACTGTTACAATTGTCCTCTCCCTGATTCGATGTATAGCTTTCTGTAAAACCTTAATCCCTCATCACAATGTAGGTGAAAGAATGTATCCGGAGCCATTACTGTTATAATTGTCCTCTCCCTGATTCGATGTATAGTTTTCTGTAAAACCTTTATCCCTCATCTCATTGTAGGTGAAAGAATGTATCCGGAGCCATCACTGTTATAATTGTCCTCTCCCTGATTCGATGTATAGCTTTCTGCAAAACCTTTGTCCCTCATCTCATTGTAGGTGAAGAAAAGTATCCGGAACCATTACTATTATAATTGTCCTCTCCCTGATTCGGTGTATAGCTTTCTGTAAAACCTTAATCCCTCATCACAATGTAGGTGAAAGAATGTATCCGGAGCCATTACTGTTACAATTGTCCTCTCCCTGATTCGATGTATAGCTTTCTGTAAAACCTTAATCCCTCATCACAATGTAGGTGAAAGAATGTATCCGGAGCCATTACTGTTATAATTGTCCTCTCCCTGATTCGATGTATAGTTTTCTGTAAAACCTTTATCCCTCATCTCATTGTAGGTGAAAGAATGTATCCGGAGCCATCACTGTTATAATTGTCCTCTCCCTGATTCGATGTATAGCTTTCTGCAAAACCTTTGTCCCTCATCTCATTGTAGGTGAAGAAAAGTATCCGGAACCATTACTATTATAATTGTCCTCTCCCTGATTCGGTGTATAGCTTTCTGTAAAACCTTAATCCCTCATCACAATGTAGGTGAAAGAATGTATCCGGAGCCATTACTGTTACAATTGTCCTCTCCCTGATTCGATGTATAGCTTTCTGTAAAACCTTAATCCCTCATCACAATGTAGGTGAAAGAATGTATCCGGAGCCATTACTGTTATAATTGTCCTCTCCCTGATTCGATGTATAGTTTTCTGTAAAACCTTAATCCCTCATCACAATGTAGGTGAAAGAATGTATCCGGAGCCATTACTGTTATAATTGTCCTCTCCCTGATTCGATGTATAGCTTTCTGCAAAACCTTTGTCCCTCATCTCATTGTAGGTGAAGAAAAGTATCCGGAACAATTACTATTATAATTGTCCTCTCCCTGATTCGGTGTATAGCTTTCTGTAAAACCTTAATCCCTCATCACAATGTAGGTGAAAGAATGTATCCGGAGCCATTACTGTTATAATTGTCCTCTCCCTGATTCGATGTATAGCTTTCTGTAAAACCTTAATCCCTCATCACAATGTAGGTGAAAGAATGTATCCGGAGCCATTACTGTTATAATTGTACTCTCCCTGATTCGATGTATAGCTTTCTGTAAAACCTTAATCCCTAATCACAATGTAGGTGAAAGAATGTATCCGGAGCCATTACTGTTATAATTGTCCTCTCCCTGATTCGGTGTATAGCTTTCTGTAAAACCTTTATCCCTCATCTCATTGTAGGTGAAGAAAAGTATCCGGAACCATTACTGTTATAATTGTCCTCTCCCTGATTCGGTATATAGCTTTCTGTAAAACCTTAATCCCTCATCTCATTGTAGGTGAAAGAATGTATCCGGAGCCATTACTATTATAATTGTCCTCTTCCTGATTCGGTGTATAGCTTTCTGTAAAACCTTAATCCCTCATCACAATGTAGGTGAAAGAATGTATCCGGAGCCATTACTGTTATAATTGTCCTCTCCCTGATTCGATGTATAGCTTTCTGTAAAACCTTAATCCCTCATCACAATGTAGGTGAAAGAATGTATCCGGAGCCATTACTGTTATAATTGTCCTCTCCCTGATTCGATGTATAGCTTTCTGTAAAACCTTAATCCCTCATCACAATGTAGGTGAAAGAATGTATCCGGAGCCATTACTGTTATAATTGTCCTCTCCCTGATTCGGTGTATATCTTTCTGTAGAACCTTAATCCCTCATCACAATGTAGGTGAAAGAATGTATCCGGAGCCATTACTGTTATAATTGTCCTCTCCCTGATTCGATGTATAGCTTTCTGTAAAACCTTTATCCCTCATCTCATTGTAGGTGAAGAAACGTATCCGGAACCATTACTGTTATAATTGTCCTCTCCCTGATTCGGTGTATAGCTTTCTGCAAAACCTTTGTCCCTCATCTCATTGTAGGTGAAAGAATGTATCCGGAGCCATTACTATTATAATTGTCTTCTCCCTGATTCGGTGTATAGCTTTCTGTAAAACCTTTATCCCTCATCTCATTGTAGGTGAAGGAATGTATCCGGAGCCATTACTGTTATAATTGTCCTCTCCCTGATTCGGTGTATAACTTTCTGTAAAACCTTTATCCCTCATCTCATTGTAGGTGAAGGAATGTATCCGGAGCGATTACTGTTATAATTGTCCACTCCCTGATTCGGTGTATAGCTTTCTGTAAAACCTTTATCCCTCATCTCATTGTAGGTGAAGAAAAGTATCCGGAGCTATTACTGTTATAATTGTCCTCTCCCTGATTCGGTGTATATCTTTCTGTACAACCTTAATCCCTCATCTCATTGTAGGTGAAGAAAAGTATCCGGAGCCATTACTGTTATAATTGTCCTCTCCCTTACTCGGTGTATAGCTTTCTGTAAAACCTTTATCCCTCATCTCATTGTAGGTGAAGGAATGTATCCGGAGCCATTACTGTTATAATTGTCCTCTCCCTGATTCGGTGTATAGCTTTCTGTAAAACCTTTATCCCTCATCTCATTGTACGTGAAGGAATGTATCCGGAGCGATTACTGTTATAATTGTCCACTCCCTGATTCGGTGTATAGCTTTCTGTAAATCCTTTATCCCTCATCTCATTGTAGGTGAAGAAAAGTATCCGGAGCTATTACTGTTATAATTGTCCTCTCCCTGATTCGGTGTATATCTTTCTGTACAACCTTAATCCCTCATCTCATTGTAGGTGAAAAAAAGTATCCGGAGCCATTACTGTTATAATTGTCCTCTACCTGATTCGGTGTATAGCTTTCTGTAAAACCTTTATCCATCGTCTCATTGTAGGTGAAGAAAAGTATCCGGAGCCATTACTGTTATAATTGTCCTCTCCCTGATTCGGTGTATAGCTTTCTGTAAAACCTTTATCCCTCATCTCATTGTAGGTGAAGGAATGTATCCGGTGCCATTACTGTTATAATTGTCCACTCCCTGATTCGGTGTATAGCTTTCTGTAAAGCCTTTATCCCTCATCTCATTGTAGGTGAAGGAATGTATCCGGAGCCATTACTGTTATAATTGTCCACTCCCTGATTCGGTGTATAGCTTTCTGTAACACCTTTATCCCTCATCTCATTGTAGGTGAAGAAAAGTATCCGGAGCCATTACTGTTATAATTGTCCTCTCCCTGATTCAGTGTATATCTTTCTGTACAACCATAATCCCTCATCTCATTGTAGGTGAAAATTAGTATCCGGATCCATTACTGTTATAATTGTCCACTCCCTGATCCGGTGTATAGCTTTCTGTAAAGCCTTTATCCCTCATCTCATTGTAGGTGAAGGAATGTATCCGGAGCCATTACTGTTATAATTGTCCACTCCCTGATTCGGTGTATAGCTTTCTGTAACACCTTTATCCCTCATCTCATTGTAGGTGAAGAAAAGTATCCGGAGCCATTACTGTTATAATTGTCCTCTCCCTGATTCGGTGTATATCTTTCTGTACAACCATAATCCCTCATCTCATTGTAGGTGAAAATTAGTATCCGGAGCCATTACTGTTATAATTGTCTTCTCCCTGATTCGGTGTACAGCTTTCTGTAAAACCTTTATCCCTCATCACAATGTAGGTGAAAGAATGTATCCGGAGCCATTACTGTTATAATTGTCCTCTCCCTGATTCGATGTATAGCTTTCTGTAAAACCTTAATCCCTCATCACAATGTAGGTGAAAGAATGTATCCGGAGCCATTACTGTTATAATTGTCCTCTCCCTGATTCGATGTATAGCTTTCTGTAAAACCTTTATCCCTCATCTCATTGTAGGTGAAAGAATGTATCCGGAGCCATTACTATTATAATTGTCCTCTTCCTGATTCGGTGTATAGCTTTCTGTAAAACCTTAATCCCTCATCACAATGTAGGTGAAAGAATGTATCCGGAGCCATTACTGTTATAATTGTCCTCTCCCTGATTCGATGTATAGCTTTCTGTAAAACCTTAATCCCTCATCACAATGTAGGTGAAAGAATGTATCCGGAGCCATTACTGTTATAATTGTCCTCTCCCTGATTCGATGTATAGCTTTCTGTAAAACCTTAATCCCTCATCACAATGTAGGTGAAAGAATGTATCCGGAGCCATTACTGTTATAATTGTCCTCTCCCTGATTCGGTGTATATCTTTCTGTAGAACCTTAATCCCTCATCACAATGTAGGTGAAAGAATGTATCCGGAGCCATTACTGTTATAATTGTCCTCTCCCTGATTCGATGTATAGCTTTCTGTAAAACCTTTATCCCTCATCTCATTGTAGGTGAAGAAACGTATCCGGAACCATTACTGTTATAATTGTCCTCTCCCTGATTCGGTGTATAGCTTTCTGCAAAACCTTTGTCCCTCATCTAATTGTAGTTGAAAGAATGTATCCGGAGCCATTACTATTATAATTGTCTTCTCCCTGATTCGGTGTATAGCTTTCTGTAAAACCTTTATCCCTCATCTCATTGTAGGTGAAGGAATGTATCCGGAGCCATTACTGTTATAATTGTCCTCTCCCTGATTCGGTGTATAGCTTTCTGTAAAACCTTTATCCCTCATCTCATTGTAGGTGAAGGAATGTATCCGGAGCGATTACTGTTATAATTGTCCACTCCCTGATTCGGTGTATAGCTTTCTGTAAAACCTTTATCCCTCATCTCATTGTAGGTGAAGAAAAGTATCCGGAGCTATTACTGTTATAATTGTCCTCTCCCTGATTCGGTGTATATCTTTCTGTACAACCTTAATCCCTCATCTCATTGTAGGTGAAGAAAAGTATCCGGAGCCATTACTGTTATAATTGTCCTCTCCCTTATTCGGTGTATAGCTTTCTGTAAAACCTTTATCCCTCATCTCATTGTAGGTGAAGGAATGTATCCGGTGCCATTACTGTTATAATTGTCCACTCCCTGATTCGGTGTATAGCTTTCTGTAAAACCTTTATCCCTCATCTCATTGTAGGTGAAGGAATGTATCCGGAGTCATTACTGTTATAATTGTCCTCTCCCTGATTCGGTGTATAGCTTTCTGTAAAACCTTTATCCCTCATCTCATTGTACGTGAAGGAATGTATCCGGAGCGATTACTGTTATAATTGTCCACTCCCTGATTCGGTGTATAGCTTTCTGTAAAACCTTTATCCCTCATCTCATTGTAGGTGAAGAAAAGTATCCGGAGCTATTACTGTTATAATTGTCCTCTCCCTGATTCGGTGTATATCTTTCTGTACAACCTTAATCCCTCATCTCATTGTAGGTGAAAAAAAGTATCCGGAGCCAATACTGTTATAATTGTCCTCTACCTGATTCGGTGTATAGCTTTCTGTAAAACCTTTATCCATCATCTCATTGTAGGTGAAGAAAAGTATCCGGAGCCATTACTGTTATAATTGTCCTCTCCCTGATTCGGTGTATAGCTTTCTGTAAAACCTTTATCCCTCATCTCATTATAGGGGAAGAAAAGTATCCGGAGCTATTACTGTTATAATTGTCCTCTCACTTATTCGGTGTATATCTTTCTGTACATCCTTAATCCCTCATCTCATTGTAGGTGAAGAAAAGTATCCGGAGCCATTACTGTTATAATTGTCCTCTCCCTGATTCTGTGTATAGCTATCTGTAAAACCTTTATCCCTCATCTCATTGTAGGTGAAGAAAAGTATCCGGAGCCATTACTGTTATAATTGTCCTCTCCCTTATTCGGTGTATAGCTTTCTGTAAAACCTTTATCCCTCATCTCATTGTAGGTGAAGGAATGTATCCGGTGTCATTACTGTTATAATTGTCCACTCCCTGATTCGGTGTATAGCTTTCTGTAAAGCCTTTATCCCTCATCTCATTGTAGGTGAAGGAATGTATCCGGAGCCATTACTGTTATAATTGTCCACTCCCTGATTCGGTGTATAGCTTTCTGTAACACCTTTATCCCTCATCTCATTGTAGGTGAAGAAAAGTATCCGGAGCCATTACTGTTATAATTGTCCTCTCCCTGATTCGGTGTATATCTTTCTGTACAACCATAATCCCTCATCTCATTGTAGGTGAAAATTAGTATCCGGAGCCATTACTGTTATAATTGTCTTCTCCCTGATTCGGTGTACAGCTTTCTGTAAAACCTTTATCCCTCATCACAATGTAGGTGAAAGAGTGTATCCGGAGCCATTACTGTTATAATTGTCCTCTCCCTGATTCGATGTATAGCTTTCTGTAAAACCTTAATCCCTCATCACAATGTAGGTGAAAGAATGTATCCGGAGCCATTACTGTTATAATTGTCCTCTCCCTGATTCGATGTATAGCTTTCTGTAAAACCTTTATCCCTCATCTCATTGTAGGTGAAAGAATGTATCCGGAGCCATTACTATTATAATTGTCCTCTTCCTGATTCGGTGTATAGCTTTCTGTAAAACCTTAATCCCTCATCACAATGTAGGTGAAAGAATGTATCCGGAGCCATTACTGTTATAATTGTCCTCTCCCTGATTCGATGTATAGCTTTCTGTAAAACCTTAATCCCTCATCACAATGTAGGTGAAAGAATGTATCCGGAGCCATTACTGTTATAATTGTCCTCTCCCTGATTCGATGTATAGCTTTCTGTAAAACCTTAATCCCTCATCACAATGTAGGTGAAAGAATGTATCCGGAGCCATTACTGTTATAATTGTCCTCTCCCTGATTCGATGTATAGCTTTCTGTAAAACCTTTATCCCTCATCTCATTGTAGGTGAAGAAACGTATCCGGAACCATTACTGTTATAATTGTCCTCTCCCTGATTCGGTGTATAGCTTTCTGCAAAACCTTTGTCCCTCATCTCATTGTAGGTGAAAGAATGTATCCGGAGCCATTACTATTATAATTGTCTTCTCCCTGATTCGGTGTATAGCTTTCTGTAAAACCTTTATCCCTCATCTCATTGTAGGTGAAGGAATGTATCCGGAGCCATTACTGTTATAATTGTCCTCTCCCTGATTCGGTGTATAGCTTTCTGTAAAACCTTTATCCCTCATCTCATTGTAGGTGAAGGAATGTATCCGGAGCGATTACTGTTATAATTGTCCACTCCCTGATTCGGTGTATAGCTTTCTGTAAAACCTTTATCCCTCATCTCATTGTAGGTGAAGAAAAGTATCCGGAGCTATTACTGTTATAATTGTCCTCTCCCTGATTCGGTGTATATCTTTCTGTACAACCTTAATCCCTCATCTCATTGTAGGTGAAGAAAAGTATCCGGAGCCATTACTGTTATAATTGTCCTCTCCCTTATTCGGTGTATAGCTTTCTGTAAAACCTTTATCCCTCATCTCATTGTAGGTGAAGGAATGTATCCGGTGCCATTACTGTTATAATTGTCCACTCCCTGATTCGGTGTATAGCTTTCTGTAAAACCTTTATCCCTCATCTCATTGTAGGTGAAGGAATGTATCCGGAGCCATTACTGTTATAATTGTCCTCTCCCTGATTCGGTGTATAGCTTTCTGTAAAACCTTTATCCCTCATCTCATTGTACGTGAAGGAATGTATCCGGAGCGATTACTGTTATAATTGTCCACTCCCTGATTCGGTGTATAGCTTTCTGTAAAACCTTTATCCCTCATCTCATTGTAGGTGAAGAAAAGTATCCGGAGCTATTACTGTTATAATTGTCCTCTCCCTGATTCGGTGTATATCTTTCTGTACAACCTTAATCCCTCATCTCATTGTAGGTGAAAAAAAGTACCCGGAGCCATTACTGTTATAATTGTCCTCTACCTGATTCGGTGTATAGCTTTCTGTAAAACCTTTATCCCTCATCTCATTATAGGGGAAGAAAAGTATCCGGAGCTATTACTGTTATAATTGACCTCTCACTTATTCGGTGTATATCTTTCTGTACATCCTTAATCCCTCATCTCATTGTAGGTGAAGAAAAGTATCCGGAGCCATTACTGTTATAATTGTCCTCTCCCTGATTCGGTGTATAGCTATCTGTAAAACCTTTATCCCTCATCTCATTGTAGGTGAAGAAAAGTATCCGGAGCCATTACTGTTATAATTGTCCTCTCCCTTATTCGGTGTATAGCTTTCTGTAAAACCTTTATCCCTCATCTCATTGTAGGTGAAGGAATGTATCCGGTGCCATTACTGTTATAATTGTCCACTCCCTGATTCGGTGTATAGCTTTCTGTAAAGCCTTTATCCCTCATCTCATTGTAGGTGAAGGAATGTATCCGGAGCCATTACTGTTATAATTGTCCACTCCCTGATTCGGTGTATAGCTTTCTGTAACACCTTTATCCCTCATCTCATTGTAGGCGAAGAAAAGTATCCGGAGCCATTACTGTTATAATTGTCCTCTCCCTGATTCGGTGTATATCTTTCTGTACAACCATAATCCCTCATCTCATTGTAGGTGAAAATTAGTATCCGGAGCCATTACTGTTATAATTGTCTTCTCCCTGATTCGGTGTACAGCTTTCTGTAAAACCTTTATCCCTCATCTCATTGTAGGTGAAGAAAAGTATCCGGAGCCATTACTGTTATAATTGTCCTCTCCCTGATTCGGTGTATAGCTTTCTGTAAAACCTTTATCCCTCATCTCATTATAGGTGAAGAAAAGTATCCGGAGCTATTACTGTTATAATTTTCCTCTCCCTGATTCGGTGTATATCTTTCTGTACAACCTTAATCCCTCGTCTCATTGTAGGTGAAGAAAAGTATCCGGAGCCATTACTGTTATAATTGTCCTCTCTCTGATTCGGTGTATAGCTTTCTGTAAAACCTTTATCCCTCATCTCATTGTAGGTGAAGAAAAGTATCCGGAGCCATTACTGTTATAATTGTCCTCTCCCTGATTCGATGTATAGCTTTCTGTAAAACCTTAATCCCTATCTCAATGTAGGTCAATGAAAGTATCCGGAACCATAACTGTTATAATTGTCCTCTTACTTAATCCGTTTATAGCTTTCTGTAAATCTTTAATCCCACAGCTCAATGTAGGTGAATGAAAGTATCTGGAACCAAAAACTCTTTTTGTTACCTACTCACTGATTGGGTGTTTAGCTTTCTGTAAAACCTTAAACCATCATGGCAATGTAGGTGAAAGAAAGTATCCGGAACCATTACTGTTATAATTTGTCCTTTCATTGATTCGGAGTATAGTATTCTGCAAATTTTTAACCATCATCACAATGTAGGCGAAGGAAAGCATCCGGAGCCATTACTGTTATAAAAGTCCTCTCACTGATTCGGTGTATAGCTTTTTGTAAAACCTTAATTACTATCACAATGTCGGTGAATGAGGAACCAAAATCGTTTTTTGTTACCTACTCACTGTTTCGGTGTATAAATTTTCTGTAAAACCTTAATCCCTCATCACAATGTAGGTGAAAGAACGTATCCGGAGCCATTACTGTTATAATTGTCCTCTTCCTGATTCGATGTATAGCTTACTGTACAACCTTAATCCCTATCACAATGTAGGTGAAGATAAGTATCCGGAGCCATTACTGTTATAATTGTCCTCTCACTGATTCGATGTATAGCTTTCTGTAAAACCTTAATCCCTATCAAAATGTAGGTGAATGAAAGTATCTGGAACCAAAAACGGTTTCTGTTACCTACTTACTGATTCGCTGTATAGCTTTCTTGTAAAACCTTAATCCCTCATCACAATGTAGGTGAAGGAAAGTATCCGGAGCCATTACTGTTATAATTGTCCTCTCCCTGATTCGATGTATAGCTTTCTGTACAACCTTAATCCCTATCACAATGTAGGTGAAGGAATGTATCCGGAGCTATTACTGTTATAATTGTCCTCTCACTGATTTGATTTATAGCTTTCTGTAAAACCTTTTTGCCCTATCAAAATGTAGGTGAATGAAAGTATCCGGAGCCATTGCTGTTATAATTGTCTTCTCACTGATTCTGTGTATAGCTTTCTGTAAAACCTTAAGGCCTATCAAAATATAGGCGAATGAAAGTATCCGGAGCCATTGCTGTTATAATTGTCGTCTCGCTGATTCGTTTTATAGCTTTCTGTAAAATCTTAATCTCTCATCACAATGTAGATGAATGAATGTATCAGGAGCCATTACTGTGTATATTTATACTACCCACTATTCACCCACTAGTTGTACCTCGGCACTATAACTTATTCGTAATATTTCGTTCTGTTAAAACTTAAAAACTTAACGTTCAAGAGAACGAATGTACGTTACTGTAGCTGTTACTAAATAATCTGTCACTAATTCACAGTATAACTTCCTGCACTACCTTATTGCCTGAATGTAATGGAAGTTAATGATATTATCAGGATTAATATTAATTTATTAATACTGTCACCGTTTCCGTGTATAGTTTCCTGTAAAACCTTTGTGCCTAATCGCATTACAAGTGAACGAATGTACCCTTAGGTACTACTAGTTTAAATATACTGTCTCTATATTGTGAAGATAATCTTCGCCGCTATTTTTTTTTTGGAATTTATCATCAACATGTTATTTTGTAACGTTAACAAATTTTTTTTTAAAATCTCAGATATTTCTCTAAATATATTCCATAGAATAATGAATCCGTTTCAGTGTTGAAATACTTTTCAAGTATCGCAAATTGATCAACGTTTTAAATTAGTTTCAAATAAAGAATTTACGATAATTTCACTGTTAGAAAGTGTCTTTCGCTCACTTATTGTATCGCTGTAAGGCTAATTTTTAATAGAGACTAAAGCTTAGTTTACGCCACATAAGCGTTCACAAACCCACTGCGACTGTTCAATCCACAGTCAACAAGCATCCTTTCATTGGTCGATTTCCTAGGTTGCCGATCACGTAAAATTTGAAAAAACCGCTGCTTGCCAAATTCTGCCAGAGAACCAGTCACTGGACTTGTTTAACAAAAACCTAACTAAAACCTAAAGTTCTTTTATGCCAGGGAATAAATTCATTGAAGCTCAACGACCATAGCTTAGAATTATTTAAGAAGGTTATTACGTAGGCCTAAACATTAAATCAGATTATATAATGTAAGTAAGTAAAAACATTTTTTTTATTATTAAAATAATTACTAAATTTAGTAAGAGATTTTATTTTAAAAAAATATACATTCTAATAAGTTTTGACTTTTTTTGTTTAAATTCTTCTCTGATATTTACTAATGATTTTCTAGTTGTTTTACATATATGTTATTTTAACAATTCAACCATAGAATACATACATATATATATATATATATATATATATATATATATACATATATATATATATATATATATATATATATATATATATATATATATATAAAGTAACTCACTGGCACTATGTTAGCTCAATACTCCTTTCAGTTTGTTCTGTACGACAACGCTAGATAAAGAAAGATATATACAAAATATCCTAGAAGTGAGTAAAGAAATAATACTATGTTTGAAAGAATTAACGATAAGAACAACAGATAAGAAAAGATATATCTACAGAAAATCCTAGAAATGAGTACAGAAACAGTAATATGTTTAAAAGAATTTAAATGTGAACACTTTTGATTAACTGTGTTTTTAATGAAACGAGCGTTTCCTATTTCTTATCTCCTTTTTTATAAAATTTTGATAAACCACTACATTTGCTCATTTCATTTAATCATGTTATGGTTAATACTGCAAGCTCCTGTCTTTTGAATATAAAGTGCATTGATTAAATACCTGCACTTAACTATACTTAAGTTATTCTATAAAGAAATTAAAAGCAGTATCTTAATATTTAATGTTCTTTCTATAGGGATCAGTTATAAAGTAACAGGGTATACATTAATAAATACACAAAAACAACTTAACCACAAACTTTCTTTAATTTACCCTAATGTACATTTCAGTTACAAAGTAACCATCCTCAGAGGAATAACATACAAAGACTGTATGAACTCAGTCTTTGTATGTTATCCCTCTGAGGATGGTTACTTTGTAACTGAAATGTACATTAGGGTAAATTAAAGAAAGTTTGTGGTTAAGAGGTTTTTGTGTATTTATTATGAAATTCAACCACAGTATATTCCTAATAAATAGTTAGGGTATACATTACACTTTATTAATTTTTTTAACATTCTATAAAAGTTTTATTAACACATTTAGAATAATAGAAATATCGTTAGTGTTTAATAAAATAATTGTTATAAAAAGTACTCGGGCTACTAGAACGTACATAGCCAACTAAACACAGATTAACCAATTACAGCTGATAATTGGTGCAATAATGTTGTTAAGAAACATCATTTGTCATTGTGTTTACCGCCATGTTGTTTTAGTTTAGGACCCCAATAATAGCTAAACAAAGTCGACAGATCGTTAATTCAGTAAGCGATAGTGTGGTCACGCGGTCGTCGTGCTAAACCAGCGCAACAGTTGGCGAATTGTGAAAGCTTTATGCTACTCGGTAACAGCTGACTTTGGTCACCAGCTGATCATATTTTCATTTCTAGCCTCAGATGTGAAAGACCTGACGGTATTTGTACTTCGTGGTGAGACAAGTCAAGTGCGGAATAGAAAAGGTAAAAGAATTAAAAAATGATTTAGCAGCGATATAGACAGAATTTTCTGCTAGACGACAAGTTAAACGATATATTGGTAACGAAACTTTCAAAACATACAACTCATGGAGCACAAGTCGTTGCTGACAAACAAAGAAAGAATAAAGTGTGTATATTTTAATTTAAACAAAGCAGTTTCAATCGATCTATTTAAATGGTCTTTTAGGTAAAGTTGGGTACGTAAAAATATTTCTGGCATTTAATCATTACCTTAGAAAGTTTATGATAACTCTCCACCGTTTAGAGACACAATATCTTTGCATTGTGTTAAATAATCACTGGTTGAAACGACAGGATACTGTAATAACAACTCAGAATACGCTTTTGTATAGACGTGAAGAACATATATACTGTATATATATATATATATATATATATATATATATATATATATATATATGGTGATATGTTTTCTTGTAATATAGTTAATAAATTTAAAATATTTCATAAACAAGAATACTTTTAATGAATATATTTATTAAAAGCTTTTCGCCTATAAAATAGTACCAGCATCTTCAGGAGAATAATTATCTAATAAAATATTTTTACAAAATTCCTTTTTGTACAAATATTTTATTAGATAATTATTTTCCTGAAGATGCTGGTATTATTATATCGGCGAAAAGCTTTGAATAAATACATTGATGCTGTCCCTTTAGGACGTGTTCTGGATCGGGATTATTTACCTACCACTTAGCAGATATCCCAGGATATGATAACTCCATTTGCTGATGATACAGCAAGACCTTCAGTTTGGTATAGCCACAAAATTGCTCAAAAACAACAATTGTTTGTTAACAAGATCAGCAACTAGAGCGGAACGTCAGAATTACGTTGAATGAGCCCAAAAGACCACGATTAAAATAATTGAGTTTCACAAGAAAAGTAGTGATATTCGTTCAGAATAAATAGTATTTTAATTCCCTGTGAAAACCTAAACAATTAACCGAATCAACAATTAAAAACTGCTTCAAATTTAAAAACCGTCAACGTACTTAAACCTGAATCAAAGGGGTTTTAATTGTTAAGTATAATGTACGCTTCTGGCTTTATATACATATTTTTGTAAAATATCTTTGACTAGAATTTTAGACACACATTAAAGCATATTATGAATTTAAGCTACACAATTGCAGCTCCTATAAAAATGGCGCATCCTTTGGCAAAGATGTAAGTTACTAATCTAAAGATTTAATCTATAGTCTTTATAATGATATATTACCCAACATTATTGGTAAAGATTTTATTTTATTTTTTAAAAAAATACATTTTACTGAGTTATAATTTATGACTATTTTTAATCAAATTCTTCTCTGAAATTTACTAATGATTTTTCTAATTGTTTTACATACAGGTTATTTTAAAAATTCAACCATGAAATACATACATACATACATATATATATATATATATATATATATATATATATATATATATATATATATACGCCCATTGCAACGTAACTCACTGGCACCATGTTAGCTCATCACTCCTTTCAGTTTGTTCTGTACGACAACGATAGATAGGGAAAGATATATACAAAAGATCCTAGAAGTGAGTAAAGAAACAATACTATGTTTGAAAGAATTAAGTAAGGGGCACATTAGAAATCAAAATCTTAGAATCGAGAATAGTGCATGATATCTTTGAATGGATATTGATGTATGTTGTATTGGAAAGGAGACAGGGTCATGAAGAATGGTGCTTGTGCCTTATAGTCGAAACTGGTATATGTTAAACTGGACATCCAAAGACTCAACCCAGTTTGAAGCTATAAAACCAGTATGATATCCAGCTCAAGCAGTCTGATCCAGCATCACCACCATCCAAATTTATTGAAATGCGACCTTGGAATGAAGACAGGTAGCGTATCATGGAATGGAAACAGCTGCACCTATATTGGATTTGATATTTGTACAGGATATCTTGGAATGGAGACATGTGAATGCGATCTTAGAATAAATACGGGTAGAATACCATGGAATGGAAACAGCTGCACCTATATTGGATTTGATATTTGTACAGGATATCTTGGAATGGAGACATGTGAATGCTGTCTTAGAATAAAGACGGGTAGAATACCATGGAATGGAAACAGCTGCACGTATATTGGATTTGATATTTGTACAGGATATCTTGGAATGGAGACATGTGAATGCGATCTTAGAATAAAGACGGGTAGAATACCATGGAATGGAAACAGCTGCACGTATATTGGATTTGATATTTGTACAGGATATCTTGGAATGGAGACATGTGAATGCGATCTTAGAATAAAGACGGGTAGAATACCATGGAATGGAAACAGCTGCACCTATATTGGATTTGATATTTGTACAGGATATCTTGGAATGGAGACATGTGAATGCGATCTTAGAATAAAGACGGGTAGAATACCATGGAATGGAAACAGCTGCACGTACATTGGGTTTGATATTTGTACAGGATATCTTGGAATGGAGACATGTGAATGTGATCTTAGAATAAAGACGGGTAGAATACCATGGAATGGAAACAGCTGCACGTACATTGGATTTGATATTAGTACAGGATATCTTGGAATGGACACATGTGAATGCGATCTTAGAATAACGACGGGTAGAATACCATGGAATGGAAACTGCTGCACGTACATTGGATTTGATATTTGTACAGGATATCTTGGTATGCAGACATGTGAATGTGATCTTAGAATAAAGACAAGTAGAATACCATGGAATGGAAACAGCTGCACGTACATTGGATTTGATATTTGTACAGGATATCTTGGAATGGAGACATGTGAATGCGATCTTAGAATAAAGACGGGTAGGATACCATGGAATGGAATCAGCTGCACCTAAATTGGATTTGATATTTGTACAGGATATCTTGGAATGGAGACATGTGAATGCGATCTTAGAATAAAGACGGGTAGAATACCATGGAATGGAAACAGCTGCACGTATATTGGATTTGATATTTGTACAGGATATCTTGGAATGGAGACATGTGAATGCGATCTTAGAATAAAGACGGGTAGAATACCATGGAATGGAAACAGCTGCACCTATATTGGATTTGATATTTGTACAGGATTTCTTGGAATGGAGACATGTGAATGTGATCTTAGAATAATGACGGGTAGAATACCATGGAATGGAAACAGCTGCACGTACATTGGATTTGATATTTGTACAGGATATCTTGGAATGGAGACATGTGAATGCGATCTTAGAATAACGACGGGTAGAATACCATGGAATGTGAAACAGCTGCACCTATATTGGATTTGATATTTCTACAGGATGTCTTGGAATGGAGACATGTGAATGCGATCTTAGAATAAAGACGGGTAGAATACCATGGAATGGAAACAGCTGTACGTACATTGGATTTAATATTTGAACAGGATATCTTGGAATGGAGACATGTGAATGCGATCTTAGAATAAAGACGGGTAGAATACCATGGAATGGAAACAGCTGCACGTACATTGGATTTGATATTTGTACAGGATATCTTGGAATGGAGACATGTGAATGTGATCTTAGAATAAAGACGGGTAGAATACCATGGAATGGAAACAGCTACACGTACATTGGATTTGATATTTGTACAGGATATCTTGGAATGGAGACATGTGAATGCGATCTTAGAATAAAGACGGGTAGGATACCATGGAATGGAAACAGCTGCACCTAAATTGGATTTGATATTTGTACAGCATATCTTGGAATGGAGACATGTGAATGCGATCTTAGAATAAAGACAGGTAGAATACCATGAAATGGAAACAGCTGCAGGTACATTGGATTTGATATTTGTACAGGATATCTTGGAATGGAGACATGTGAATGTGATCTTAGAATAAAGACGGGTAGAATACCATGGAATGGAAACAGCTGCACGTACATTGGATTTGATATTTGTACAGGATATCTTGGAATGGACACATGTGAATGCGATCTTAGAATAAAGACGGGTAGAATACCATGGAATGGAAACAGCTGCACGTATATTGGATTTGATATTTGTACAGGATATCTTGGAATGGAGACATGTGAATGCGATCTTAGAATAAAGACGGGTAGAATACCATGGAATGGAAACAGCTGCACCTATATTGGATTTGATATTTGTACAGGATTTCTTGGAATGGAGACATGTGAATGTGATCTTAGAATAAAGACGGGTAGAATACCATGGAATGGAAACAGCTGCACGTACATTGGATTTGATATTTGTACAGGATATCTTGGAATGGAGACATGTGAATGCGATCTTAGAATAACGACGGGTAGAATACCATGGAATGGAAACAGCTGCACCTATATTGGATTTGATATTTCTACAGGATGTCTTGGAATGGAGACATGTGAATGCGATCTTAGAATAAAGACGGGTAGAATACCATTTAATGGAAACAGCTGTACGTACATTGGACTTGATATTTGAACAGGATATCTTGGAATGGAGACATGTGAATGCGATCTTAGAATAAAGACGGGTAGAATACCATGGAATGGAAACAGCTGCACGTACATTGGATTTGTTATTTGTACAGGATATCTTGGAATGGAGACATGTGAATGTGATCTTAGAATAAAGACGGGTAGAATACCATGGAATGGAAACAGCTGCACGTACATTGGATTTGATATTTGTACAGGATATCTTGGAATGGAGACATGTGAATGCGATCTTAGAATAAAGACGGGTAGGATACCATGGAATGGAAACAGCTGCACCTAAATTGGATTTGATATTTGTACAGCATATCTTGGAATGGAGACATGTGAATGCGTTCTTAGAATAAAGACAGGTAGAATACCATGAAATGGAAACAGCTGCAGGTACATTGGATTTGATATTTGTACAGGATATCTTGGAATGGAGACATGTGAATGTGATCTTAGAATAAAGACGGGTAGAATACCATGGAATGGAAACAGCTGCACGTACATTGGATTTGATATTTGTACAGGATATCTTGGAATGGACACATGTGAATGCGATCTTAGAATAAAGACGGGTAGAATACCATGGAATGGAAACAGATGCACGTATATTGGATTTGATATTTGTACAGGATATCTTGGAATGGAGACATGTGAATGCGATCTTAGAATAAAGACGGGTAGAATACCATGGAATGGAAACAGCTGCACCTATATTGGATTTGATATTTGTACAGGATATCTTGGAGTGGAGACATGTGAATGTGATCTTAGAATAAAGACGGGTAGAATACCATGGAATGGAAACAGCTGCACGTACATTGGATTTGATATTTGTACAGGATATCTTGGAATCGAGACATGTGAATGCGATCTTAGAATAAAGACGGGTAGAATACCATGGAATGGAAACAGCTGCACGTACATTGGATTTGATATTTGTACAGGATATCTTGGAATGGAGACATGTGAATGCGATCTTAGAATAACGACGGGTAGAATACCATGGAATGGAAACAGCTGCACGTACATTGGATTTGATATTTGTACAGGATATCTTGGAATGGAGACATGTGAATGCGATCTTAGAATAACGACGGGTAGAATACCATGGAATGGAAACAGCTGCACCTATATTGGATTTGATATTTGTACAGGATGTCTTGGAATGGAGACATGGGAATGCGATCTTAGAATAAGACGGGTAGAATACCATGGAATGGAAACAGCTGCACGTATATTGGATTTGATATTTGTACAGGATATCTTGGAATGGAGACATGTGAATGCGATCTTAGAATAAAGACGGGTAGAATACCATGGAATGGAAACAGCTGCACCTATATTGGATTTGATATTTGTACAGGATATCTTGGAATGGAGACATGTGAATGCGATCTTAGAATAAAGACGGGTAGAATACCATGGAATGGAAACAGCTGCACCTATATTGGATTTGATATTTGTACAGGATATCTTGGAATGGAGACATGTGAATGCGATCATAGAATAAAGACGGGTAGAATACCATGGAATGGAAACAGCTGCACGTATATTGGATTTGATATTTGTACAGGATAACTTGGAATGGAGACATGTAAATGCGATCTTAGAATAAAGACGGGTAGAATACCATGGAATGGAAATAGCTACACGTATATTGGATTTGATATTTGTAATGGATATCTTGGAATATAGACATGTGAATGCGATCTTAGAATAAAGACGGGTAGAATACCATGGAATGGAAACAGTTGCACGTACATTGGATTTGATATTTGTACAGGATATCGTGGAATGGAGACATGTGAATGTGATGTTAGAATAAAGACGGGTAAAATACCATGGAATGGAAACAGGTGCACGTACATTGGATTTGATATTTGTACAGGATATCTTGGAATGGAGACATGTGTGATCTTAGAATAAAGACGGGTAGAATACCATGGAATGGAAACAGCTGCACGTACATTGGATTTGATATTTGTACAGGATATCTTGGAATGGAGACATGTGAATGCGATCTTAGAATAAAGACGGGTAGAATACCATGGAATGGAAACAGCTGCACCTAAATTGGATTTGATATTTGTACAGGATATCTTGGAATGGAGACATGTGAATGCGATCTTAGAATAAAGACAGGTAGAATACCATGGAATGGAAACAGCTGCACGTACATTGGATTTGATATTTGTACAGGATATCTTGGAATGGAGACATGTGAATGCGATCTTAGAATAACGACGGGTAGAATACCATGGAATGGAAACAGCTGCACCTATATTGGATTTGATATTTGTACAGGATATCTTGGAATGGAGACATGTGAATGCGATCTTAGAATAAAGACGGGTAGAATACCATGGAATGGAAACAGCTGCACCTATATTGGATTTGATATTTCTACAGGATGTCTTGGAATGGAGACATGTGAATGCGATCTTAGAATAAAGACGGGTAGAATACCATGGAATGGAAACATCAGCACCTATATTCGATTTGATATTTGTACAGGATATCTTGGAATGGAGACATGTGAATGCGATCTTAGAATAAAGACGGGTAGAATACCATGGAATGGAAACAGCTGCACCTATATTGGATTTGATATTTGTACAGGATATCTTGGAATGGAGACATGTGAATGCGATCTTAGAATAAAGACGGGTAGAATACCATGGAATGGAAACAGCTGCACGTATATTGGATTTGATATTTGTACATGATATCTTGGAATGGAGACATGTAAATGCGATCTTAGAATAAAGACGGGTAGAATACCATGGAATGGAAACAGCTGCACGTATATTGGATTTGATATTTGTACAGGATATCTTGGAATATAGACATGTGAATGCGATCTTAGAATAAAGACGGGTAGAATACCATGGAATGGAAACAGCTGTACGTACATTGGATTTGATATTTGTACAGGATATCTTGGAATGGAGACATGTGAATGTGATCTTAGAATAAAGACGGGTAAAATACCATGGAATGGAAACAGCTGCACGTACATTGGATTTGATATTTGTACAGGATATCTTGGAATGGAGACATGTGTGATCTTAGAATAAAGACGGGTAGAATACCATGGAATGGAAACAGCTGCACGTACATTGGATTTGATATTTGTACAGGATATCTTGGAATGGAGACATGTGAATGTGATCTTAGAATAAAGACGGGTAGATTACCATGGAATGGAAACAGCTGCACCTAAATTGGATTTGATATTTGTACAGGATATCTTGGAATGGAGACATGTGAATGTGATCTTAGAATAAAGACGGGTAGAATACCATGGAATGGAAACAGCTGCACGTACATTGGATTTGATATTTGTACAGGATATCTTGGAATGGAGACATGTGAATGCGATCTTAGAATAAAGACGGGTAGAATACCATGGAATGGAAACAGCTGCACGTATATTGGATTTGATATTTGTACAGGATATCTTGGAATGGAGACATGTGAATGCGATCTTAGAATAAAGACTGGTAGAATACCATGGAATGGAAACAGCTGCACCTATATTGGATTTGATATTTGTACAGGATATCCTGGAATGGAGACATGTGAATGTGATCTTAGAATAAAGACGGGTAGAATACCATGGAATGGAAACAGCTGCACGTACATTGGATTTGATATTTGTACAGGATATCTTGGAATGGAGACATGTGAATGCGATCTTAGAATAAAGACGGGTAGAATACCATGGAATGGAAACAGCTGCACGTACATTTGATTTGATATTTGTACAGGATATCTTGGAATGGAGACATGTGAATGCGATCTTCGAATAACGACGGGTAGAATACCATGGAATGGAAACAGCTGCACGTACATTGGATTTGATATTTGTAAAGGATATCTTGGAATGGAGACATGTGAATGCGATCTTAGAATAACGACGGGTAGAATACCATGGAATGGAAACAGCTGCACCTATATTGGATTTGATATTTGTACAGGATATCTTGGAATGGAGACATGTGAATGCGATCTTAGAATAACGACGGGTAGAATACCATGGAATGGAAACAGCTGCACGTACATTGGATTTGATATTTGTACAGGATATCTTGGAATGGAGACATGTGAATGCGATCTTAGAATAACGACGGGTAGAATACCATGGAATGGAAACAGCTGCACCTATATTCTATTTGATATTTGTACAGGATGTCTTGGAATGGAGACATGTGAATGCGATCTTAGAATAAAGACGGGTAGAATACCATGGAATGGAAACAGCTGCACGTATATTGGATTTGATATTTGTACATTATATCTTGGAATGGAGACATGTGAATGCGATCTTAGAATAAAGACGGGTAGAATACCATGGAATGAAAACAGCTGCACGTACATTGGATTTGATATTTGTACAGGATATCTTGGAATGGAGACATGTGAATGCGATCTTAGAATAACGACGGGTAGAATACCATGGAATGGAAACAGCTGCACGTACATTGGATTTGATATTTGTACAGGATATCTTGGAATGGAGACATGTGAATGCGATCTTAGAATAACGACGGGTAGAATACCATGGAATGGAAACAGCTGCACGTATATTGGATTTGATATTTGTACAGGATATCTTGGAATGGAGACATGTGAATGCGATCTTAGAATAAAGACGGGTAGAATACCATGGAATGGAAACAGCTGCACGTACATTGGATTTGAATTTTGTACAGGATATCTTGGAATGGAGACATGTGAATGCGATCTTAGAATAAAGACGGGTAGAATACCATGGAATGGAAACAGCTGCACGTATATTGGATTTGATATTTGTACAGGATATCTTGGAATGGAGACATGTGAATGCGATCTTAGAATAAAGACGGGTAGAATACCATGGAATGGAAACAGCTGCACCTATATTGGATTTGATATTTGTACAGGATATCCTGGAATGGAGACATGTGAATGTGATCTTAGAATAAAGACGGGTAGAATACCATGGAATGGAAACAGCTGCACGTACATTGGATTTGATATTTGTACAGGATATCTTGGAATGGAGACATGTGAATGCGATCTTAGAATAAAGACGGGTAGAATACCATGGAATGGAAACAGCTGCACGTACATTGGATTTGATATTTGTACAGGATATCTTGGAATGGAGACATGTGAATGCGATCTTAGAATAAAGACAGGTAGAATACCATGGAATGGAAACAGCTGCACGTACATTGGATTTGATATTTGTACAGGATATCTTGGAATGGAGACATGTGAATGCGATCTTAGAATAACGACGGGTAGAATACCATGGAATGGAAACAGCTGCACCTATATTGGATTTGATATTTGTACAGGATATCTTGGAATGGAGACATGTGAATGCGATCTTAGAATAAAGACGGGTAGAATACCATGGAATGGAAACAGCTGCACCTATATTGGATTTGATATTTCTACAGGATGTCTTGGAATGGAGACATGTGAATGCGATCTTAGAATAAAGACGGGTAGAATACCATGGAATGGAAACATCAGCACCTATATTCGATTTGATATTTGTACAGGATATCTTGGAATGGAGACATGTGAATGCGATCTTAGAATAAAGACGGGTAGAATACCATGGAATGGAAACAGCTGCACCTATATTGGATTTGATATTTGTACAGGATATCTTGGAATGGAGACATGTGAATGCGATCTTAGAATAAAGACGGGTAGAATACCATGGAATGGAAACAGCTGCACGTATATTGGATTTGATATTTGTACATGATATCTTGGAATGGAGACATGTAAATGCGATCTTAGAATAAAGACGGGTAGAATACCATGGAATGGAAACAGCTGCACGTATATTGGATTTGATATTTGTACAGGATATCTTGGAATATAGACATGTGAATGCGATCTTAGAATAAAGACGGGTAGAATACCATGGAATGGAAACAGCTGTACGTACATTGGATTTGATATTTGTACAGGATATCTTGGAATGGAGACATGTGAATGTGATCTTAGAATAAAGACGGGTAAAATACCATGGAATGGAAACAGCTGCACGTACATTGGATTTGATATTTGTACAGGATATCTTGGAATGGAGACATGTGTGATCTTAGAATAAAGACGGGTAGAATACCATGGAATGGAAACAGCTGCACGTACATTGGATTTGATATTTGTACAGGATATCTTGGAATGGAGACATGTGAATGTGATCTTAGAATAAAGACGGGTAGATTACCATGGAATGGAAACAGCTGCACCTAAATTGGATTTGATATTTGTACAGGATATCTTGGAATGGAGACATGTGAATGTGATCTTAGAATAAAGACGGGTAGAATACCATGGAATGGAAACAGCTGCACGTACATTGGATTTGATATTTGTACAGGATATCTTGGAATGGAGACATGTGAATGCGATCTTAGAATAAAGACGGGTAGAATACCATGGAATGGAAACAGCTGCACGTATATTGGATTTGATATTTGTACAGGATATCTTGGAATGGAGACATGTGAATGCGATCTTAGAATAAAGACTGGTAGAATACCATGGAATGGAAACAGCTGCACCTATATTGGATTTGATATTTGTACAGGATATCCTGGAATGGAGACATGTGAATGTGATCTTAGAATTAAGACGGGTAGAATACCATGGAATGGAAACAGCTGCACGTACATTGGATTTGATATTTGTACAGGATATCTTGGAATGGAGACATGTGAATGCGATCTTAGAATAAAGACGGGTAGAATACCATGGAATGGAAACAGCTGCACGTACATTTGATTTGATATTTGTACAGGATATCTTGGAATGGAGACATGTGAATGCGATCTTCGAATAACGACGGGTAGAATACCATGGAATGGAAACAGCTGCACGTACATTGGATTTGATATTTGTAAAGGATATCTTGGAATGGAGACATGTGAATGCGATCTTAGAATAACGACGGGTAGAATACCATGGAATGGAAACAGCTGCACCTATATTGGATTTGATATTTGTACAGGATATCTTGGAATGGAGACATGTGAATGCGATCTTAGAATAACGACGGGTAGAATACCATGGAATGGAAACAGCTGCACGTACATTGGATTTGATATTTGTACAGGATATCTTGGAATGGAGACATGTGAATGCGATCTTAGAATAACGACGGGTAGAATACCATGGAATGGAAACAGCTGCACCTATATTCTATTTGATATTTGTACAGGATGTCTTGGAATGGAGACATGTGAATGCGATCTTAGAATAAAGACGGGTAGAATACCATGGAATGGAAACAGCTGCACGTATATTGGATTTGATATTTGTACATTATATCTTGGAATGGAGACATGTGAATGCGATCTTAGAATAAAGACGGGTAGAATACCATGGAATGAAAACAGCTGCACGTACATTGGATTTGATATTTGTACAGGATATCTTGGAATGGAGACATGTGAATGCGATCTTAGAATAACGACGGGTAGAATACCATAGAATGGAAACAGCTGCACGTACATTGGATTTGATATTTGTACAGGATATCTTGGAATGGAGACATGTGAATGCGATCTTAGAATAACGACGGGTAGAATACCATGGAATGGAAACAGCTGCACGTATATTGGATTTGATATTTGTACAGGATATCTTGGAATGGAGACATGTGAATGCGATCTTAGAATAAAGACGGGTAGAATACCATGGAATGGAAACAGCTGCACGTACATTGGATTTGAATTTTGTACAGGATATCTTGGAATGGAGACATGTGAATGCGATCTTAGAATAAAGACGGGTAGAATACCATGGAATGGAAACAGCTGCACGTATATTGGATTTGATATTTGTACAGGATATCTTGGAATGGAGACATGTGAATGCGATCTTAGAATAAAGACGGGTAGAATACCATGGAATGGAAACAGCTGCACCTATATTGGATTTGATATTTGTACAGGATATCCTGGAATGGAGACATGTGAATGTGATCTTAGAATAAAGACGGGTAGAATACCATGGAATGGAAACAGCTGCACGTACATTGGATTTGATATTTGTACAGGATATCTTGGAATGGAGACATGTGAATGCGATCTTAGAATAAAGACGGGTAGAATACCATGGAATGGAAACAGCTGCACGTACATTGGATTTGATATTTGTACAGGATATCTTGGAATGGAGACATGTGAATGCGATCTTAGAATAACGACGGGTAGAATACCATGGAATGGAAACAGCTGCACCTATATTCTATTTGATATTTGTACAGGATGTCTTGGAATGGAGACATGTGAATGCGATCTTAGAATAAAGACGGGTAGAATACCATGGAATGGAAACAGCTGCACGTATATTGGATTTGATATTTGTACATTATATCTTGGAATGGAGACATGTGAATGCGATCTTAGAATAAAGACGGGTAGAATACCATGGAATGAAAACAGCTGCACGTACATTGGATTTGATATTTGTACAGGATATCTTGGAATGGAGACATGTGAATGCGATCTTAGAATAACGACGGGTAGAATACCATGGAATGGAAACAGCTGCACGTACATTGGATTTGATATTTGTACAGGATATCTTGGAATGGAGACATGTGAATGCGATCTTAGAATAACGACGGGTAGAATACCATGGAATGGAAACAGCTGCACCTATATTGGATTTGATATTTGTACAGGATGTCTTGGAATGGAGACATGTGAATTCGATCTTAGAATAAAGACGGGTAGAATACCATGGAATGGAAACAGCTGAACGTATATTCGATTTGATATTTGTACAGGATATCTTGGAATGGAGACATGTGAATGCGATCTTAGAATAAAGACGGGTAGAATACCATGGAATGGAAACAGCTGCACGTATATTGGATTTGATATTTGTACAGGATATCTTGGAATGGAGACATGTGAATGCGATCTTAGAATAAAGACGGGTAGAATACCATGGAATGGAAACAGCTGCACGTACATTGGATTTGAATTTTGTACAGGATATCTTGGAATGGAGACATGTGAATGCGATCTTAGAATAAAGACGGGTAGAATACCATGGAATGGAAACAGCTGCACGTATATTGGATTTGATATTTGTACAGGATATCTTGGAATGGAGACATGTGAATGCGATCTTAGAATTAAGACGGGTAGAATACCATGGAATGGAAACAGCTGCACCTATATTGGATTTGATATTTGTACAGGATATCCTGGAATGGAGACATGTGAATGTGATCTTAGAATAAAGACGGGTAGAATACCATGGAATGGAAACAGCTGCACGTACATTGGATTTGATATTTGTACAGGATATCTTGGAATGGAGACATGTGAATGCGATCTTAGAATAAAGACGGGTAGAATACCATGGAATGGAAACAGCTGCACGTACATTGGATTTGATATTTGTAAAGGATATCTTGGAATGGAGACATGTGAATGCGATCTTAGAATAACGACGGGTAGAATACCATGGAATGGAAACAGCTGCACCTATATTGGATTTGATATTTGTACAGGATATCTTGGAATGGAGACATGTGAATGCGATCTTAGAATAACGACGGGTAGAATACCATGGAATGGAAACAGCTGCACGTACATTGGATTTGATATTTGTACAGGATATCTTGGAATGGAGACATGTGAATGCGATCTTAGAATAACGACGGGTAGAATACCATGGAATGGAAACAGCTGCACCTATATTCTATTTGATATTTGTACAGGATGTCTTGGAATGGAGACATGTGAATGCGATCTTAGAATAAAGACGGGTAGAATACCATGGAATGGAAACAGCTGCACGTATATTGGATTTGATATTTGTACATTATATCTTGGAATGGAGACATGTGAATGCGATCTTAGAATAACGACGGGTAGAATACCATGGAATGGAAACAGCTGCACCTATATTCTATTTGATATTTGTACAGGATGTCTTGGAATGGAGACATGTGAATGCGATCTTAGAATAAAGACGGGTAGAATACCATGGAATGAAAACAGCTGCACCTAAATTGGATTTGATATTTGTACAGGATATCTTGGAATGGAGACATGTGAATGCGATCTTAGAATAAAGACAGGTAGAATACCATGGAATGGAAACAGCTGCACGTACATTGGAATTGATATTTGTACAGGATATCTTGGAATGGAGACATGTGAATGCGATCTTAGAATAACGACCGGTAGAATACCATGGAATGGAAACAGCTGCACCTATATTGGATTTGATATTTGTACAGGATGTCTTGGAATGGAGACATGTGAATGCGATCTTAGAATAAAGACGGGTAGAATACCATGGAATGGAAACAGCTGCACGTATATTCGATTTGATATTTGTACAGGATATCTTGGAATGGAGACATGTGAATGCGATCTTAGAATAAAGACGGGTAGAATACCATGGAATGGAAACAGCTGCACGTATATTGGATTTGATATTTGTACAGGATATCTTGGAATGGAGACATGTGAATGCGATCTTAGAATAAAGACGGGTAGAATACCATGGAATGGAAACAGCTGCACGTACATTGGATTTGAAATTTGTACAGGATATCTTGGAATGGAGACATGTGAATGTGATCTTAGAATAAAGACGGGTAAAATACCATGGAATGGAAACAGCTGCACGTACATTGGATTTGATATTTGTACAGGATATCTTGGAATGGAGACATGTGAATGCGATCTTAGAATAAAGACGGGTAGAATACCATGGAATGGAAACAGCTGCACCTAAATTGGATTTGATATTTGTACAGGATATCTTGGAATGGAGACATGTGAAAGCGATCTTAGAATAAAGACAGGTAGAATACCATGGAATGGAAACAGCTGCACGTACACTGGATTTGATATTAGTACGGGATATCTTGGAATGGAGACATGTGAATGTGATCTTAGAATAAAGACGGGTAGAATACCATGGAATGGAAACAGCTGCACGTACATTGGATTTGATATTTGTACAGGATATCTTGGAATGGAGACATGTGAATGTGTTCTTAGAATAAAAACGGGTAGAATACCATGGAATGGAAACAGCTGCACGTACATTGGATTTGATATTTGTACAGGATATCTTGGAATGGAGACATGTGAATGCGATCTTAGAATAAAGACGGGTAGAATATCATTGAAATGGAAACAGCTGCACCTATATTGGATTAGATATTTGTACAGGATATCTTGGAACGGAGACATGTGAATGCGATCTTAGAATAAATACGGGTAGAATACCATGGAATGGAAACAGCTGCACGTATATTGGATTTGATATTTGTACAGGATATCTTGGAATGGAGACATGTGAATGTGATCTTAGAATAAAAACGGGTAGAATACCATGGAATGGAAACAGCTGCACCTAAATTGGATTTGATATTTGTACAGGATATCTTGGAATGGAGACCTGTGAATGTGATCTTAGAATAAAGACGGGTAGAATACCATGGAATGGAAACAGCTGCACGTACATTGGATTTGATATTTGTACAGGATATCTTGGAATGGAGACATTCGAATGCGAGCTTAGAATAAAGACAGGTAGAATACCATGGAATGGAAACAGCTGCACGTACATTGGATTTGATATTTGTACAGGATATCTTGGAATGGAGACATGTGAATGCGATCTTAGAATAAAGACGGGTAGAATACCATGGAATGGAAACAGCTGCACATACATTGGATTTGATATTTGTACAGGATATCTTGGAATGGAACCATGTGAATGCGATCTTAGAATAAAGACAGGTAGAATACCATGGAATGGAAACAGCTGCACGTACATTGGATTTGATATTTGTACAGGATATCTTGGAATGGAGACCTGTGAATGTGATCTTAGAATAAAGACGGGTAGAATACCATGGAATGGAAACAGCTGCGCGTACATTGGAATTGATATTTGTACATTATATCTTGGAATGGAGACATGTGAATGTGATCTTAGAATAACGACCGGTAGAATACCATGGAATGGAAACAGCTGCACCTATATTGGATTTGATATTTGTACAGGATGTCTTGGAATGGAGACATGTGAATGCGATCTTAGAATAAAGACGGGTAGAATACCATGGAATGGAAACAGCTGCACGTATATTCGATTTGATATTTGTACAGGATATCTTGGAATGGAGACATGTGAATGCGATCTTAGAATAAAGACGGGTAGAATACCATGGAATGGAAACAGCTGCACGTATATTGGATTTGATATTTGTACAGGATATCTTGGAATGGAGACATGTGAATGCGATCTTAGAATAAAGACGGGTAGAATACCATGGAATGGAAATAGCTGCACCTAAATTGGATTTGATATTTGTA
The DNA here is from genome assembly GCA_036971475.1 of Prosapia bicincta. Classification (NCBI taxonomy): domain Eukaryota; kingdom Metazoa; phylum Arthropoda; class Insecta; order Hemiptera; family Cercopidae; genus Prosapia; species Prosapia bicincta. The sequence goes on from JBAIZL010000002.1 coordinate 180,968,856, forward strand.
CAGGATATTTTGGAATGGAGACATGTGAAAGCGATCTTAGAATAAAGACAGGTAGAATACCATGGAATGGAAACAGCTGCACGTACACTGGATTTGATATTAGTACGGGATATCTTGGAATGGAGACATGTGAATGTGATCTTAGAATAAAGACGGGTAGAATACCATGGAATGGAAACAGCTGCACGTACATTGGATTTGATATTTGTACAGGATATCTTGGAATGGAGACATGTGAATGTGTTCTTAGAATAAAAACGGGTAGAATACCATGGAATGGAAACAGCTGCACGTACATTGGATTTGATATTTGTACAGGATATCTTGGAATGGAGACATGTGAATGCGATCTTAGAATAAAGACGGGTAGAATATCATTGAAATGGAAACAGCTGCACCTATATTGGATTAGATATTTGTACAGGATATCTTGGAACGGAGACATGTGAATGCGATCTTAGAATAAATACGGGTAGAATACCATGGAATGGAAACAGCTGCACGTATATTGGATTTGATATTTGTACAGGACATCTTGGAATGGAGACATGTAAATGCGATCTTAGAATTAAGGCGGGTAGAATACCATGGAATGGAAACAGCTGCACCTATATTGGATTTGATATTTGTACAGGATATCTTGGAATGGAGACATGTGAATGTGATCTTAGAATAAAAACGGGTAGAATACCATGGAATGGAAACAGCTGCACCTAAATTGGATTTGATATTTGTACAGGATATCTTGGAATGGAGACCTGTGAATGTGATCTTAGAATAAAGACGGGTAGAATACCATGGAATGGAAACAGCTGCACGTACATTGGATTTGATATTTGTACAGGATATCTTGGAATGGAGACATTCGAATGCGATCTTAGAATAAAGACAGGTAGAATACCATGGAATGGAAACAGCTGCACGTACATTGGATTTGATATTTGTACAGGATATCTTGGAATGGAGACATGTGAATGCGATCTTAGAATAAAGACGGGTAGAATACCATGGAATGGAAACAGCTGCACATACATTGGATTTGATATTTGTACAGGATATCTTGGAATGGAGACATGTGAATGCGATCTTAGAATAAAGACAGGTAGAATACCATGGAATGGAAACAGCTGCACGTACATTGGATTTGATATTTGTACAGGATATCTTGGAATGGAGACCTGTGAATGTGATCTTAGAATAAAGACGGGTAGAATACCATGGAATGGAAACAGCTGCGCGTACATTGGATTTGATATTTGTACATTATATCTTGGAATGGAGACATGTGAATGTGATCTTAGAATAAAGACGGGTAGAATACCATGGAATGGAAACAGCTGCACCTAAATTGGATTTGATATTTGTACAGGATATCTTGGAATGGAGACATGTGAATGTGTTCTTAGAATAAAGACGGGTAGAATACCATGGAATGGAAACAGCTGCACCTATATTGGATTTGATATTTGTGCAGGATATCTTGGAATGGAGACATGTGAATGCGATCTTAGAATAAAGACGGGTAGAATACCATGGAATGGAAACAGCTGCACCTAAATAGGATTTGATATTTATGCAGGATATCTTGGAATGGAGACATGTGTATGCGATCTTAGAATAAAGACGGGTAGAATACCATGGAATGGAAACAGCTGCACGTATATTGGATTTGATATTTGTACAGGACATCTTGGAATGGAGACATGTAAATGCGATCTTAGAATAAAGACGGGTAGAATACCATGGAATGGAAACAGCTGCACCTATATTGGATTTGATATTTGTACAGGATATCTTGGAATGGAGACATGTGAATGTGATCTTAGAATAAAAACGGGTAGAATACCATGGAATGGAAACAGCTGCACGTACATTGGATTTGATGTTTGTACAGGATATCTTGGAATGGAGACATGTGAATGTGATCTTAGAATAAAGACGGGTAGAATACCATGGAATGGAAACAGCTGCACGTACATTGGATTTGATATTTGTACAGGATATCTTGGAATGGAGACATGTGAATGTGATCTTAGAATAAAGACGGGTAGAATACCATGGAATGGAAACAGCTGCACGTACATTGGATTTGATATTTGTACAGGATATCTTGGAATGGAGACATGTGAATGCGATCTTAGAATAACGACGGGTAGAATATCATGGAATGGAAACAGCTGCACCTATATTGGATTTGATATTTGTACAGGATGTCTTGGAATGGAGACATGTGAATGCGATCTTAGAATAAAGACGGGTAGAATACCATGGAATGGAAACAGCTGCACGTATATTCGATTTGATATTTGTACAGGATATCTTGGAATGGAGACATGTGAATGCGATCTTAGAATAAAGACGGGTAGAATACCATGGAATGGAAACAGCTGCACGTATATTGGATTTAATATTTGTACAGGATATCTTGGAATGGAGACATGTGAATGCGATCTCAGAATAAAGACGGGTAGAATACCATGGAATGGAAACAGCTGCACGTATATTGGATTTGATATTTGTACAGGACATCTTGGAATGGAGACATGTAAATGCGATCTTAGAATAAAGACGGGTAGAATACCATGGAATGGAAACAGCTGCACCTATATTGGATTTGATATTTGTACAGGATATCTTGGAATGGAGACATGTGAATGTGATCTTAGAATAAAAACGGGTAGAATACCATGGAATGGAAACAGCTGCACGTACATTGGATTTGATGTTTGTACAGGATATCTTGGAATGGAGACATGTGAATGTGATCTTAGAATAAAGACGGGTAGAATACCATGGAATGGAAACAGCTGCACGTACATTGGATTTGATATTTGTACAGGATATCTTGGAATGGAGACATGTGAATGTGATCTTAGAATAAAGACGGATAGAATACCATGGAATGGAATCAGCTGCACGTACATTGGATTTGATATTTGTACAGGATATCTTGGAATGGAGACATGTGAATGCGATCTTAGAATAAAGACGGGTAGGATACCATGGAATGGAAACAGCTGCACGTACATTGGATTTGATATTTGTACAGGATATCTTGGAATGGAGACATGTGAATGCGATCTTAGAATAACGACGGGTAGAATACCATGGAATGGAAACAGCTGCACGTACATTGGACTTGATATTTGTACAGGATATCTTGGAATGGAGACATGTGAATGCGATCTTAGAAAAACGACGGGTAGAATACCATGGAATGGAAACAGCTGCACCTATATTGGATTTGATATTTGTACAGGATGTCTTGGAATGGAGACATGTGAATGCGATCTTAGAATAAAGACGGGTAGAATACCATGGAATGGAAACAGCTGCACGTATATTGGATTTGAAATTTGTACAGGATATCTTGAAATGGAGACATGTGAATGTGATCTTAGAATAAAGACGGGTAAAATACCATGGAATGGAAACAGCTGCACGTACATTGGATTTGATATTTGTACAGGATATCTTGGAATGGAGACATGTGAATGCGATCTTAGAATAAAGACGGGTAGAATACCATGGAATGGAAACAGCTGCACCTATATTGGATTTGATATTTGTAAAGGATATCTTGGAATGGAGACATGTGAATGTGATCTTAGAATAAAAACGGGTAGAATACCATGGAATGGAAACAGCTGCACCTAAATTGGATTTGATATTTGTACAGGATATCTTGGAATGGAGACCTGTGAATGTGATCTTAGAATAAAGACGGGTAGAATACCATGGAATGGAAACAGCTGCACGTACATTGGATTTGATATTTGTACAGGATATCTTGGAATGGAGACATGTGAATGCGATCTTAGAATAAAGACAGGTAGAATACCATGGAATGGAAACAGCTGCACGTACATTGGATTTGATATTTGTACAGGATATCTTGGAATGGAGACATGTGAATGCGATCTTAGAATAAAGACAGGTAGAATACCATGGAATGGAAACAGCTGCACGTACATTGGATTTGATATTTGTACAGGATATCTTGGAATGGAGACCTGTGAATGTGATCTTAGAATAAAGACGGGTAGAATACCATGGAATGGAAACAGCTGCGCGTACATTGGATTTGATATTTGTACATTATATTTTGGAATGGAGACATGTGAATGTGATCTTAGAATAAAGACGGGTAGAATACCATGGAATGGAAACAGCTGCACCTAAATTGGATTTGATATTTGTACAGGATATCTTGGAATGGAGACATGTGAATGTGTTCTTAGAATAAAGACGGGTAGAATACCATGGAATGGAAGCAGCTGCACCTATATTGGATTTGATATTTGTACAGGATATCTTGGAATGGAGACATGTGAATGTGATCTTAGAATAAAGACGGGTAGAATATCATTGAAATGGAAACAGATGCACCTATATTGGATTTGATATTTGTGCAGGATATCTTGGAATGGAGACATGTGAATGCGATCTTAGAATAAAGACGGGTAGAATACCATGGAATGGAAACAGCTGCACCTAAATAGGATTTGATATTTATGCAGGATATCTAAGAATGGAGACATGTGAATGCGATCTTAGAATAAAGACGGGTAGAATACCATGGAATGGAAACAGCTGCACGTACATTGGATTTGATATTTATGCAGGATATCTTGGAATGGAGACATGTGTATGCGATCTTAGAATAAAGACGGGTAGAATACCATGGAATGGAAACAGCTGCACGTATATTGGATTTGATATTTGTACAGGACATCTTGGAATGGAGACATGTAAATGCGATCTTAGAATAAAGACGGGTAGAGTACCATGGAATGGAAACAGCTGCACCTATATTGGATTTGATATTTGTACAGGATATCTTGGAATGGAGACATGTGAATGTGATCTTAGAATAAAGACGGGTAGAATATCATTGAAATGGAAACAGATGCACCTATATTGGATTTGATATTTGTGCAGGATATCTTGGAATGGAGACATGTTAATGCAATCTTAGAATAAAGACGGGTAGAATACCATGGAATGGAAACAGCTGCACCTAAATAGGATGTGATATTTATGCAGGATATCTTGGAATGGAGACATGTGTATGCGATCTTAGAATAAAGACGGGTAGAATACCATGGAATGGAAACAGCTGCACGTATATTGGATTTGATATTTGTACAGGACATCTTGGAATGGAGACATGTAAATGCGATCTTAGAATAAAGACGGGTAGAATACCATGGAATGGAAACAGCTGCACCTATATTGGATTTGATATTTGTACAGGATATCTTGGAATGGAGACATGTAAATGTGATCTTAGAATAAAAACGGGTAGAATACCATGGAATGGAAACAGCTGCACGTACATTGGATTTGATGTTTGTACAGGATATCTTGGAATGGAGACATGTGAATGTGATCTTAGAATAAAGACGGGTAGAATACCATGGAATGGAAACAGCTGCACGTACATTGGATTTGATATTTGTACAGGATATCTTGGAATGGAGACATGTGAATGTGATCTTAGAATAAAGACGGGTAGAATACCATGGAATGGAAACAGCTGCACGTACATTGGATTTGATATTTGTACAGGATATCTTGGAATGGAGACATGTGAATGCGATCTTAGAATAAAGACGGGTAGGATACCATGGAATGGAAACAGCTGCACGTATATTGGATTTGATATTTGTACAGGATATCTTGGAATGGAGACATGTGAATGCGATCTTAGAATAAAGACGGGTAGAATACCATGGAATGGAAACAGCTGCACGTACATTGGATTTGATATTTGTACAGGATATCTTGGAATGGAGACATGTGAATGCGATCTTAGAATAACGACGGGTAGAATACCATGGAATGGAAACAGCTGCACCTATATTGGATTTGATATTTGTACAGGATGTCTTGGAATGGAGACATGTGAATGCGATCTTAGAATAAAGACGGGTAGAATACCATGGAATGGAAACAGCTGCACGTATATTCGATTTGATATTTGTACAGGATATCTTGGAATGGAGACATGTGAATGCGATCTTAGAATAAAGACGGGTAGAATACCATGGAATGGAAACAGCTGCACGTATATTGGATTTAATATTTGTACAGGATATCTTGGAATGGAGACATGTGAATGCGATCTTAGAATAAAGACGGGTAGAATACCATGGAATGGAAGCAGCTGCACGTATATTGGATTTGATATTTGTACAGGACATCTTGGAATGGAGACATGTAAATGCGATCTTAGAATAAAGACGGGTAGAATACCATGGAATGGAAACAGCTGCACCTATATTGGATTTGATATTTGTACAGGATATCTTGGAATGGAGACATGTGAATGTGATCTTAGAATAAAAACGGGTAGAATACCATGGAATGGAAACAGCTGCACGTACATTGGATTTGATGTTTGTACAGGATATCTTGGAATGGAGACATGTGAATGTGATCTTAGAATAAAGACGGGTAGAATATCATTGAAATGGAAACAGATGCACCTATATTGGATTTGATATTTGTGCAGGATATCTTGGAATGGAGACATGTTAATGCGATCTTAGAATAAAGACGGGTAGAATACCATGGAATGGAAACAGCTGCACCTAAATAGGATGTGATATTTATGCAGGATATCTTGGAATGGAGACATGTGTATGCGATCTTAGAATAAAGACGGGTAGAATACCATGGAATGGAAACAGCTGCACGTATATTGGATTTGATATTTGTACATTATATCTTGGAATGGAGACATGTGAATGCGATCTTAGAATAAAGACGGGTAGAATACCATGGAATGAAAACAGCTGCACGTACATTGGATTTGATATTTGTACAGGATATCTTGGAATGGAGACATGTGAATGCGATCTTAGAATAACGACGGGTAGAATACCATGGAATGGAAACAGCTGCACGTACATTGGATTTGATATTTGTACAGGATATCTTGGAATGGAGACATGTGAATGCGATCTTAGAAAAACGACGGGTAGAATACCATGGAATGGAAACAGCTGCACCTATATTGGATTTGATATTTGTACAGGATGTCTTGGAATGGAGACATGTGAATGCGATCTTAGAATAAAGACGGGTAGAATACCATGGAATGGAAACAGCTGCACGTATATTCGATTTGATATTTGTACAGGATATCTTGGAATGGAGACATGTGAATGCGATCTTAGAATAAAGACGGGTAGAATACCATGGAATGGAAACAGCTGCACGTATATTGGATTTGAAATTTGTACAGGATATCTTGGAATGGAGACATGTGAATGTGATCTTAGAATAAAGACGGGTAAAATACCATGTAATGGAAACAGCTGCACGTACATTGGATTTGATATTTGTACAGGATATCTTGGAATGGAGACATGTGAATGCGATCTTAGAATAAAGACGGGTAGAATACCATGGAATGGAAACAGCTGCACCTAATTGGATTTGATATTTGTACAGGATATCTTGGAATGGAGACATGTGAATGCGATCTTAGAATAAAGACAGGTAGAATACCATGGAATGGAAACAGCTGCACGTACATTGGATTTGATATTTGTACAGGATATCTTGGAATGGAGACATGTGAATGTGATCTTAGAATAAAGACGGGTAGAATACCATGGAATGGAAACAGCTGCACGTACATTGGATTTGATATTTGTAAAGGATATCTTGGAATGGAGACATGTGAATGCGATCTTAGAATAAAGACGGGTAGAATACCATGGAATGGAAACAGCTGCACGTACATTGGATTTGATATTTGTACAGGATATCTTGGAATGGAGACATGTGAATGTGATCTTAGAATAAAGACGGGTAGAATACCATGGAATGGAAACAGCTGCACGTATATTGGATTTGATATTTGTACAGGATATCTTGGAATGGAGACATGTGAATGCGATCTTAGAATAAAGACGGGTAGGATACCATGGAATGGAAACAGCTGCACGTACATTGGATTTGATATTTGTACAGGATATCTTGGAATGGAGACATGTGAATGCGATCTTAGAATAAAGAGAGGTAGAATACCATGGAATGGAAACAGCTGCACGTACATTGGATTTGATATTTGTACAGGATATCTTGGAATGGAGACCTGTGAATGTGATCTTAGAATAAAGACGGGTAGAATACCATGGATTGGAAACAGCTGCGCGTACATTGGATTTGATATTTGTACATTATATCTTGGAATGGAGACATGTGAATGTGATCTTAGAATAAAGACGGGTAGAATACCATGGAATGGAAACAGCTGCACCTAAATTGGATTTGATATTTGTACAGGATATCTTGGAATGGAGACATGTGAATGTGTTCTTAGAATAAAGACGGGTAGAATACCATGGAATGGAAGCAGCTGCACCTATATTGGATTTGATATTTGTACAGGATATCTTGGAATGGAGACATGTGAATGTGATCTTAGAATAAAGACGGGTAGAATATCATTGAAATGGAAACAGATGCACCTATATTGGATTTGATATTTGTGCAGGATATCTTGGAATGGAGACATGTGAATGCGATCTTAGAATAAAGACGGGTAGAATACCATGGAATGGAAACAGCTGCACCTAAATAGGATTTGATATTTATGCAGGATATCTTGGAATGGAGACATGTGTATGCGATCTTAGAATAAAGACGGGTAGAATACCATGGAATGGAAACAGCTGCACGTATATTGGATTTGATATTTGTACAGGATATCTTGGAATGGAGACATGTGAATGCGATCTTAGAATAAAGACGGGTAGAATACCATGGAATGGAAACAGCTGCACGTACATTGGATTTGATATTTATGCAGGATATCTTGGAATGGAGACATGTGTATGCGATCTTAGAATAAAGACGGGTAGAATACCATGGAATGGAAACAGCTGCACGTATATTGGATTTGATATTTGTACAGGACATCTTGGAATGGAGACATGTAAATGCGATCTTAGAATAAAGACGGGTAGAGTACCATGGTATGGAAACAGCTGCACCTATATTGGATTTGATATTTGTACAGGATATCTTGGAATGGAGACATGTGAATGTGATCTTAGAATAAAGACGGGTAGAATATCATTGAAATGGAAACAGATGCACCTATATTGGATTTGATATTTGTGCAGGATATCTTGGAATGGAGACATGTTAATGCGATCTTAGAATAAAGACGGGTAGAATACCATGGAATGGAAACAGCTGCACCTAAATAGGATGTGATATTTATGCAGGATATCTTGGAATGGAGATATGTGTATGCGATCTTAGAATAAAGACGGGTAGAATACCATGGAATGGAAACAGCTGCACGTATATTGGATTTGATATTTGTACAGGACATCTTGGAATGGAGACATGTAAATGCGATCTTAGAATAAAGACGGGTAGAATACCATGGAATGGAAACAGCTGCACCTATATTGGATTTGATATTTGTACAGGATATCTTGGAATGGAGACATGTAAATGTGATCTTAGAATAAAAACGGGTAGAATACCATGGAATGGAAACAGCTGCACGTACATTGGATTTGATGTTTGTACAGGATATCTTGGAATGGAGACATGTGAATGTGATCTTAGAATAAAGACGGGTAGAATACCATGGAATGGAAACAGCTGCACGTACATTGGATTTGATATTTGTACAGGATATCTTGGAATGGAGACATGTGAATGTGATCTTAGAATAAAGACGGGTAGAATACCATGGAATGGAAACAGCTGCACGTACATTGGATTTGATATTTGTACAGGATATCTTGGAATGGAGACATGTGAATGCGATCTTAGAATAAAGACGGGTAGGATACCATGGAATGGAAACAGCTGCACGTATATTGGATTTGATATTTGTACAGGATATCTTGGAATGGAGACATGTGAATGCGATCTTAGAATAAAGACAGGTAGAATACCATGGAATGGAAACAGCTGCACGTACATTGGATGTGATATTTGTACAGGATATCTTGGAATGGAGGCATGTGAATGTGATCTTAGAATAAAGACGGGTAGAATACCATGGAATGGAAACAGCTGCACGTACATTGGATTTGATATTTGTACAGGATATCTTGGAATGGAGACATGTGAATGCGATCTTAGAATAACGACGGGTAGAATACCATGGAATGGAAACAGCTGCACCTATATTGGATTTGATATTTGTACAGGATGTCTTGGAATGGAGACATGTGAATGCGATCTTAGAATAAAGACGGGTAGAATACCATGGAATGGAAACAGCTGCACGTATATTCGATTTGATATTTGTACAGGATATCTTGGAATGGAGACATGTGAATGCGATCTTAGAATAAAGACGGGTAGAATACCATGGAATGGAAACAGCTGCACGTAAATTGGATTTAATATTTGTACAGGATATCTTGGAATGGAGACATGTGAATGCGATCTTAGAATAAAGACGGGTAGAATACCATGGAATGGAAGCAGCTGCACGTATATTGGATTTGATATTTGTACAGGACATCTTGGAATGGAGACATGTAAATGCGATCTTAGAATAAAGACGGGTAGAATACCATGGAATGGAAACAGCTGCACCTATATTGGATTTGATATTTGTACAGGATATCTTGGAATGGAGACATGTGAATGTGATCTTAGAATAAAAACGGGTAGAATACCATGGAATGGAAACAGCTGCACGTACATTGGATTTGATGTTTGTACAGGATATCTTGGAATGGAGACATGTGAATGTGATCTTAGAATAAAGACGGGTAGAATACCATGGAATGGAAACAGCTGCACGTACATTGGATTTGATATTTGTACAGGATATCTTGGAATGGAGACATGTGAATGTGATCTTAGAATAAAGACGGATAGAATACCATGGAATGGAAACAGCTGCACGTACATTGGATTTGATATTTGTACAGGATATCTTGAATGGAGACATGTGAATGCGATCTTAGAATAAAGACGGGTAGGATACCATGGAATGGAAACAGCTGCACGTATATTGGATTTGATATTTGTACATTATATCTTGGAATGGAGACATGTGAATGCGATCTTAGAATAAAGACGGGTAGAATACCATGGAATGAAAACAGCTGCACGTACATTGGATTTGATATTTGTACAGGATATCTTGGAATGGAGACATGTGAATGCGATCTTAGAATAACGACGGGTAGAATACCATGGAATGGAAACAGCTGCACGTACATTGGATTTGATATTTGTACAGGATATCTTGGAATGGAGACATGTGAATGCGATCTTAGAAAAACGACGGGTAGAATACCATGGAATGGAAACAGCTGCACCTATATTGGATTTGATATTTGTACAGGATGTCTTGGAATGGAGACATGTGAATGCGATCTTAGAATAAAGACGGGTAGAATACCATGGAATGGAAACAGCTGCACGTATATTCGATTTGATATTTGTACAGGATATCTTGGAATGGAGACATGTGAATGCGATCTTAGAATAAAGACGGGTAGAATACCATGGAATGGAAACAGCTGCACGTATATTGGATTTGAAATTTGTACAGGATATCTTGGAATGGAGACATGTGAATGTGATCTTAGAATAAAGACGGGTAAAATAACATGGAATGGAAACAGCTGCACGTACATTGGATTTGATATTTGTACAGGATATCTTGGAATGGAGACATGTGAATGCGATCTTAGAATAAAGACGGGTAGAATACCATGGAATGGAAACAGCTGCACCTAATTGGATTTGATATTTGTACAGGATATCTTGGAATGGAGACATGTGAATGCGATCTTAGAATAAAGACGGGTAGAATATCATTGAAATGGAAACAGCTGCACCTATATTGGATTAGATATTTGTAAGGATATCTTGGAACGGAGACATGTGAATGCGATCTTAGAATAAAGACGGGTAGAATACCATGGAATGGAAACAGCTGCACGTATATTGGATTTGATATTTGTACAGGACATCTTGGAATGGAGACATGTGAATGTGATCTTAGAATAAAAACGGGTAGAATACCATGGAATGGAAACAGCTGCACCTAAATTGGATTTGATATTTGTACAGGATATCTTGGAATGGAGACCTGTGAATGTGATCTTAGAATAAAGACGGGTAGAATACCATGGAATGGAAACAGCTGCACGTACATTGGATTTGATATTTGTTCAGGATATCTTGGAATGGAGACATGTGAATGCGATCTTAGAATAAAGACAGGTAGAATACCATGGAATGGAAACAGCTGCACGTACATTGGATTTGATATTTGTACAGGATATCTTGGAATGGAGACATGTGAATGCGATCTTAGAATAAAGACAGGTAGAATACCATGGAATGGAAACAGCTGCACGTACATTGGATTTGATATTTGTACAGGACATCTTGGAATGGAGACATGTGAATGTGATCTTAGAATAAAGACGGGTAGAATACCATGGAATGGAAACAGCTGCACCTAAATTGGATTTGATATTTGTACAGGATATCTTGGAATGGAAACATGTGAATGTGATCTTAGAATAAAGACGGGTAGAATACCATGGAATGGAAACAGCTGCACCTAAATTGGATTTGATATTTGTACAGGATATCTTGGAATGGAAACATGTGAATGTGTTCTTAGAATAAAGACGGGTAGAATACCATGGAATGGAAGCAGCTGCACCTATATTGGATTTGATATTTGTACAGGATATCTTGGAATGGAGACATGTGAATGTGATCTTAGAATAAAGACGGGTAGAATATCATTGAAATGGAAACAGATGCACCTATATTGGATTTGATATTTGTGCAGGATATCTTGGAATGGAGACATGTGAATGCGATCTTAGAATAAAGACGGGTAGAATACCATGGAATGAAAACAGATGCACCTAAATAGGATTTGATATTTATGCAGGATATCTTGGAATGGAGACATGTGTATGCGATCTTAGAATAAAGACGGGTAGAATACCATGGAATGGAAACAGCTGCACGAATATTGGATTTGATATTTGTACAGGACATCTTGGAATGGAGACATGTAAATGCGATCTTAGAATAAAGACGGGTAGAATACCATGGAATGGAAACAGCTGCACCTATATTGGATTTGATATTTGTACAGGATATCTTGGAATGGAGACATGCGAATGTGATCTTGGAATAAAAACGGGTAGAATACCATGGAATGGAAACAGCTGCACGTACATTGGATTTGATGTTTTTACAGGATATCTTGGAATGGAGACATGTGAATGTGATCTTAGAATAAAGACGGGTAGAATACCATGGAATGGAAACAGCTGCACGTACATTGGATGTGATATTTGTACAGGATATCTTGGAATGGAGACATGTGAATGTGATCTTAGAATAAAGACGGGTAGAATACCATGGAATGGAAACAGCTGCACGTACATTGGATTTTATATTTGTACAGGATATCTTGGAATGGAGACATGTGAATGCGATCCTAGAATAAAGACGGGTAGAATACCAAGGAATGGAAACAGCTGCACGTACATTGGATTTGATATTTGTACAGGATATCTTGGAATGGAGACATGTGAATGCGATCTTAGAATAAAGACGGGTAGAATACCATGGAATGGAAACAGCTGCACGTACATTGGATTTGATATTTGTACAGGATATCTTGGAATGGAGACATGTGAATGTGTTCTTAGAATAAAGACGGGTAGAATACCATGGAATGGAAACAGCTGCACCTATATTGGATTTGATATTTGTACAGGATATCTTGGAATGGAGACATGTGAATGTGATCTTAGAATAAAGACGGGTAGAATATCATTGAAATGGAAACAGATGCACCTATATTGGATTTGATATTTGTGCAGGATATCTTGGAATGGAGACATGTGAATGCGATCTTAGAATAAAGACGGGTAGAATACCATGGAATGGAAACAGCTGCACCTAAATAGGATGTGATATTTATGCAGGATATCTTGGAATGGAGACATGTGTATGCGATCTTAGAATAAAGACGGGTAGAATACCATGGAATGGAAACAGCTGCACGTATATTGGATTTGATATTTGTACAGGACATCTTGGAATGGAGACATGTAAATGCGATCTTAGAATAAAGACGGGTAGAATACCATGGAATGGAAACAGCTGCACCTATATTGGATTTGATATTTGTACAGGATATCTTGGAATGGAGACATGTAAATGTGATCTTAGAATAAAAACGGGTAGAATACTATGGAATGGAAACAGCTGCACGTACATTGGATTTGATGTTTGTACAGGATATCTTGGAATGGAGACATGTGAATGTGATCTTAGAATAAAGACGGGTAGAATACCATGGAATGGAAACAGCTGCACGTACATTGGATTTGATATTTGTACAGGATATCTTGGAATGGAGACATGTGAATGTGATCTTAGAATAAAGACGGGTAGAATACCATGGAATGGAAACAGCTGCACGTACATTGGATTTGATATTTGTACAGGATATCTTGGAATGGAGACATGTGAATGCGATCTTAGAATAAAGACGGGTAGGATACCATGGAATGGAAACAGCTGCACGTATATTGGATTTGATATTTGTACAGGATATCTTGGAATGGAGACATGTGAATGCGATCTTAGAATAAAGACAGGTAGAATACCATGGAATGGAAACAGCTGCACGTACATTGGATTTGATATTTGTACAGGATAACTTGGAATGGAGACATGTGAATGTGATCTTAGAATAAAGACGGGTAGAATACCATGGAATGGAAACAGCTGCACGTACATTGGATTTTATATTTGTACAGGATATCTTCGAATGGAGACATGTGAATGCGATCTTAGAATAAAGACGGGTAGAATACCATGGAATGGAAACAGCTGCACCTAAATAGGATTTGATATTTATGCAGGATATCTTGGAATGGAGACATGTGTATGCGATCTTAGAATAAAGACGGGTAGAATACCATGGAATGGAAACAGCTGCACGTATATTGGATTTGATATTTGTACAGGATATCTTGGAATGGAGACATGTAAATGCGATCTTAGAATAAAGACGGGTAGAGTACCATGGAATGGAAACAGCTGCACCTATATTGGATTTGATATTTGTACAGGATATCTTGGAATGGAGACATGTGAATGTGATCTTAGAATAAAAACGGGTAGAATACCATGGAATGGAAACAGCTGCACGTACATTGGATTTGATGTTTGTACAGGATATCTTGGAATGGAGACATGTGAATGTGATCTTAGAATAAAGACGGGTAGAATACCATGGAATGGAAACAGCTGCACGTACATTGGATTTGATATTTGTACAGGATATCTTGGAATGGAGACATGAGAATGTGATCTTAGAATAAAGACGGGTAGAATACCATGGAATGGAAACAGCTGCACGTACATTGGATTTGATATTTGTACAGGATATCTTGGAATGGAGACATGTGAATGCGATCTTAGAATAAAGACGGGTAGGATACCATGGAATGGAAACAGCTGCACGTATATTGGATTTGATATTTGTACAGGATATCTTGGAATGGAGACATGTGAATGCGATCTTAGAATAAAGACAGGTAGAATACCATGGAATGGAATCAGCTGCACGTACATTGGATTTGATATTTGTACAGGATATCTTGGAATGGAGACATGTGAATGTGATCTTAGAATAAAGACGGGTACAATACCATGGAATGGAATCAGCTGCACGTACATTGGATTTTATATTTGTACAGGATATCTTGGAATGGAGACATGTGAATGCGATCTTAGAATAAAGACGGGTAGAATACCATGGAATGGAAACAGCTGCACGTACATTGGATTTGATATTTGTACAGGATATCTTGGAATGGAGACATGTGAATGCGATCTTAGAATAAAGACGGGTAGAATACCATGGAATGGAAACAGCTGCACGTACATTGGATTTGATATTTGTACAGGATATCTTGGAATGGAGACATGTGAATGCGATCTTAGAATAAAGACAGGTAGAATACCATGGAATGGAAACAGCTGCACGTACATTGGATTTGATATTTGTACAGGATATCTTGGAATTGAGACATGTGAATGCGATCTTAGAATAAAGACGGGTAGAATACCATGGAATGGTAACAGCTGCACGTACATTGGATTTGATATTTGTACAGGTTATCTTGGAATGGAGACATGTGAATGCGATCTTAGAATAAAGACAGGTAGAATACCATGGAATGGAAACAGCTGCACGTACATTGGATTTGATATTTGTACAGGATATCTTGGAATGGAGACCTGTGAATGTGATCTTAGAATAAAGACGGGTAGAATACCATGGAATGGAAACAGCTGCGCGTACATTGGATTTGATATTTGTACATTATATCTTGGAATGGAGACATGTGAATGTGATCTTAGAATAAAGACGGGTAGAATACCATGGAATGGAAACAGCTGCACGTACATTGGATTTGATATTTGTACAGGATATCTTGGAATGGAGACATGTGAATGTGTTCTTAGAATAAAGACGGGTAGAATACCATGGAATGGAAGCAGCTGCACCTATATTGGATTTGATATTTGTACAGGATATCTTGGAATGGAGACATGTGAATGTGATCTTAGAATAAAGACGGGTAGAATATCATTGAAATGGAAACAGATGCACCTATATTGGATTTGATATTTGTGCAGGATATCTTGGAATGGAGACATGTGAATGCGATCTTAGAATAAAGACGGGTAGAATACCATGGAATGAAAACAGCTGCACCTAAATAGGATTTGATATTTATGCAGGATATCTTGGAATGGAGACATGTGTATGCGATCTTAGAATAAAGACGGGTAGAATACCATGGAATGGAAACAGCTGCACGAATATTGTATTTGATATTTGTACAGGACATCTTGGAATGGAGACATGTAAATGCGATCTTAGAATAAAGACGGGTAGAATACCATGGAATGGAAACAGCTGCACCTATATTGGTTTTGATATTTGTACAGGATATCTTGGAATGGAGACATGTGAATGTGATCTTAGAATAAAAACGGGTAGAATACCATGGAATGGAAACAGCTGCACGTACATTGGATTTGATGTTTGTACAGGATATCTTGGAATGGAGACATGTGAATGTGATCTTAGAATAAAGACGGGTAGAATACCATGGAATGGAAACAGCTGCACGTACATTGGATGTGATATTTGTACAGGATATCTTGGAATGGAGACATGTGAATGTGATCTTAGAATAAAGACGGGTAGAATACCATGGAATGGAAACAGCTGCACGTACATTGGATTTTATATTTGTACAGGATATCTTGGAATGGAGACATGTGAATGCGATCCTAGAATAAAGACGGGTAGAATACCATGGAATGGAAACAGCTGCACGTACATTGGATTTGATATTTGTACAGGATATCTTGGAATGGAGACATGTGAATGCGATCTTAGAATAAAGACGGGTAGAATACCATGGAATGGAAACAGCTGCACGTACATTGGATTTGATATTTGTACAGGATATCTTGGAATGGAGACATGTGAATGTGTTCTTAGAATAAAGACGGGTAGAATACCATGGAATGGAAACAGCTGCACCTATATTGGATTTGATATTTGTACAGGATATCTTGGAATGGAGACATGTGAATGTGATCTTAGAATAAAGACGGGTAGAATATCATAGAAATGGAAACAGATGCACCTATATTGGATTTGATATTTGTGCAGGATATCTTGGAATGGAGATATGTGAATGCGATCTTAGAATAAAGACGGGTAGAATACCATGGAATGGAAACAGCTGCACCTAAATAGGATGTGATATTTATGCAGGATATCTTGGAATGGAGACATGTGTATGCGATCTTAGAATAAAGACGGGTAGAATACCATGGAATGGAAACAGCTGCACGTATATTGGATTTGATATTTGTACAGGACATCTTGGAATGGAGACATGTAAATGCGATCTTAGAATAAAGACGGGTAGAATACCATGGAATGGAAACAGCTGCACCTATATTGGATTTGATATTTGTACAGGATATCTTGGAATGGAGACATGTAAATGTGATCTTAGAATAAAAACGGGTAGAATACTATGGAATGGAAACAGCTGCACGTACATTGGATTTGATGTTTGTACAGGATATCTTGGAATGGAGACATGTGAATGTGATCTTAGAATAAAGACGGGTAGAATACCATGGAATGGAAACAGCTGCACGTACATTGGATTTGATATTTGTACAGGATATCTTGGAATGGAGACATGTGAATGTGATCTTAGAATAAAGACGGGTAGAATACCATGGAATGGAAACAGCTGCACGTACATTGGATTTGATATTTGTACAGGATATCTTGGAATGGAGACATGTGAATGCGATCTTAGAATAAAGACGGGTAGGATACCATGGAATGGAAACAGCTGCACGTATATTGGATTTGATATTTGTACAGGATATCTTGGAATGGAGACATGTGAATGCGATCTTAGAATAAAGACAGGTAGAATACCATGGAATGGAAACAGCTGCACGTACATTGGATTTGATATTTGTACAGGATAACTTGGAATGGAGACATGTGAAGGTGATCTTAGAATAAAGACGGGTAGAATACCATGGAATGGAAACAGCTGCACGTACATTGGATTTTATATTTGTACAGGATATCTTCGAATGGAGACATGTGAATGCGATCTTAGAATAAAGACGGGTAGAATACCATGGAATGGAAACAGCTGCACCTAAATAGGATTTGATATTTATGCAGGATATCTTGGAATGGAGACATGTGTATGCGATCTTAGAATAAAGACGGGTAGAATACCATGGAATGGAAACAGCTGCACGTATATTGGATTTGATATTTGTACAGGATATCTTGGAATGGAGACATGTAAATGCGATCTTAGAATAAAGACGGGTAGAGTACCATGGAATGGAAACAGCTGCACCTATATTGGATTTGATATTTGTACAGGATATCTTGGAATGGAGACATGTGAATGTGATCTTAGAATAAAAACGGGTAGAATACCATGGAATGGAAACAGCTGCACGTACATTGGATTTGATGTTTGTACAGGATATCTTGGAATGGAGACATGTGAATGTGATCTTAGAATAAAGACGGGTAGAATACCATGGAATGGAAACAGCTGCACGTACATTGGATTTGATATTTGTACAGGATATCTTGGAATGGAGACATGAGAATGTGATCTTAGAATAAAGACGGGTAGAATACCATGGAATGGAAACAGCTGCACGTACATTGGATTTGATATTTGTACAGGATATCTTGGAATGGAGACATGTGAATGCGATCTTAGAATAAAGACGGGTAGGATACCATGGAATGGAAACAGCTGCACGTATATTGGATTTGATATTTGTACAGGATATCTTGGAATGGAGACATGTGAATGCGATCTTAGAATAAAGACAGGTAGAATACCATGGAATGGAATCAGCTGCACGTACATTGGATTTGATATTTGTACAGGATATCTTGGAATGGAGACATGTGAATGTGATCTTAGAATAAAGACGGGTACAATACCATGGAATGGAAACAGCTGCACGTACATTGGATTTTATATTTGTACAGGATATCTTGGAATGGAGACATGTGAATGCGATCTTAGAATAAAGACGGGTAGAATACCATGGAATGGAAACAGCTGCACGTACATTGGATTTGATATTTGTACAGGATATCTTGGAATGGAGACATGTGAATGCGATCTTAGAATAAAGACGGGTAGAATACCATGGAATGGAAACAGCTGCACGTACATTGGATTTGATATTTGTACAGGATATCTTGGAATGGAGACATGTGAATGCGATCTTAGAATAAAGACAGGTAGAATACCATGGAATGGAAACAGCTGCACGTACATTGGATTTGATATTTGTACAGGATATCTTGGAATTGAGACATGTGAATGCGATCTTAGAATAAAGACGGGTAGAATACCATGGAATGGTAACAGCTGCACGTACATTGGATTTGATATTTGTACAGGTTATCTTGGAATGGAGACATGTGAATGCGATCTTAGAATAAAGACAGGTAGAATACCATGGAATGGAAACAGCTGCACGTACATTGGATTTGATATTTGTACAGGATATCTTGGAATGGACACCTGTGAATGTGATCTTAGAATAAAGACGGGTAGAATACCATGGAATGGAAACAGCTGCGCGTACATTGGATTTGATATTTGTACATTATATCTTGGAATGGAGACATGTGAATGTGATCTTAGAATAAAGACGGGTAGAATACCATGGAATGGAAACAGCTGCACGTACATTGGATTTGATATTTGTACAGGATATCTTGGAATGGAGACATGTGAATGTGATCTTAGAATAAAGACGGGTAGAATACCATGGAATGGAAACAGCTGCACGTATATTGGATTTGATATTTGTACAGGATATCTTGGAATGGAGACATGTGAATGCGATCTTAGAATAAAGACGGGTAGGATACCATGGAATGGAAACAGCTGCACGTACATTGGATTTGATATTTGTACAGGATATCTTGGAATGGAGACATGTGAATGCGATCTTAGAATAAAGAGAGGTAGAATACCATGGAATGGAAACAGCTGCACGTACATTGGATTTTATATTTGTACAGGATATCTTGGAATGGAGACATGTAAATGCGATCTTAGAATAAAGACGGGTAGAATACCATGGAATGGAAACAGCTGCACCTATATTGGATTTGATATTTGTACAGGATATCTTGGAATGGAGACATGTGAATGTGATCTTAGAATAAAAACGGGTAGAATACCATGGAATGGAAACAGCTGCACCTAAATTGGATTTGATATTTGTACAGGATATCTTGGTATGGAGACATGTGAATGCGATCTTAGAATAAAGACAGGTAGAATACCATGGAATGGAAACAGCTGCACGTACATTGGATTTGATATTTGTACAGGATATCTTGGAATGGAGACATGTGAATGTGATCTTAGAATAAAGACGGGTAGAATACCATGGAATGGAAACAGCTGCACGTACATTGGATTTGATATTTGTACAGGATATCTTGGAATGGAGACATGTGAATGCGATCTTAGAATAAAGACGGGTAGAATACCATGGAATGGAAACAGCTGCACGTACATTGGATTTGATATTTGTACAGGATATCTTGGAATGGAGACATGTGAATGCGATCTTAGAATAAAGACAGGTAGAATACCATGGAATGGAAACAGCTGCACGTACATTGGATTTGATATTTGTACAGGATATCTTGGAATGGAGACATGTGAATGCGATCTTAGAATAAAGACGGGTAGAATACCATGGAATGGTAACAGCTGCACGTACATTGGATTTGATATTTGTACAGGTTATCTTGGAATGGAGACATGTGAATGCGATCTTAGAATAAAGACAGGTAGAATACCATGGAATGGAAACAGCTGCACGTACATTGGATTTGATATTTGTACAGGATATCTTGGAATGGAGACCTGTGAATGTGATCTTAGAATAAAGACGGGTAGAATACCATGGAATGGAAACAGCTGCGCGTACATTGGATTTGATATTTGTACATTATATCTTGGAATGGAGACATGTGAATGTGATCTTAGAATAAAGACGGGTAGAATACCATGGAATGGAAACAGCTGCACGTACATTGGATTTGATATTTGTACAGGATATCTTGGTATGGAGACATGTGAATGCGATCTTAGAATAAAGACAGGTAGAATACCATGGAATGGAAACAGCTGCACGTACATTGGATTTGATATTTGTACAGGATATCTTGGAATGGAGACATGTGAATGTGATCTTAGAATAAAGACGGGTAGAATACCATGGAATGGAAACAGCTGCACGTACATTGGATTTGATATTTGTACAGGATATCTTGGAATGGAGACATGTGAATGCGATCTTAGAATAAAGACGGGTAGAATACCATGGAATGGAAACAGCTGCACGTACATTGGATTTGATATTTGTACAGGATATCTTGGAATGGAGACATGTGAATGCGATCTTAGAATAAAGACAGGTAGAATACCATGGAATGGAAACAGCTGCACGTACATTGGATTTGATATTTGTACAGGATATCTTGGAATGGAGACATGTGAATGCGATCTTAGAATAAAGACGGGTAGAATACCATGGAATGGAAACAGCTGCACGTACATTGGATTTGATATTTGTACAGGATATCTTGGAATGGAGACATGTGAATGCGATCTTAGAATAAAGACAGGTAGAATACCATGGAATGGAAACAGCTGCACGTACATTGGATTTGATATTTGTACAGGATATCTTGGAATGGAGACCTGTGAATGTGATCTTAGAATAAAGACGGGTAGAATACCATGGAATGGAAACAGCTGCGCGTACATTGGATTTGATATTTGTACATTATATCTTGGAATGGAGACATGTGAATGTGATCTTAGAATAAAGACGGGTAGAATACCATGGAATGGAAACAGCTGCACCTAAATTGGATTTGATATTTGTACAGGATATCTTGGAATGGAGACATGTGAATGTGTTCTTAGAATAATGACGGGTAGAATACCATGGAATGGAAACAGCTGCACCTATATTGGATTTGATATTTGTACAGGATATCTTGGAATGGAGACATGTGAATGTGATCTTAGAATAAAGACGGGTAGAATATCATTGAAATGGAAACAGATGCACCTATATTGGATTTGATATTTGTACAGGATATCTTGGAATGGAGACATGTGAATGCGATCTTAGAATAAAGACGGGTAGAATACCATGGAATGGAAACAGCTGCACCTAAATAGGATTTGATATTTATGCAGGATATCTTGGAATGGAGACATGTGTATGCGATCTTAGAATAAAGACGGGTAGAATACCATGGAATGGAAACAGCTGCACGTACATTGGATTTGATATTTGTACAGGATATCTTGGAATGGAGACATGTGAATGCGATCTTAGAATAAAGACGGGTAGAATACCATGGAATGGAAACAGCTGCACGTACATTGGATTTGATATTTGTACAGGATATCTTGGAATGGAGACATGTGAATGCGATCTTAGAATAAAGACAGGTAGAATACCATGGAATGGAAACAGCTGCACGTACATTGGATTTGATATTTGTACAGGATATCTTGGAATGGAGACATGTGAATGCGATCTTAGAATAAAGACGGGTAGAATACCATGGAATGGAAACAGCTGCACGTACATTGGATTTGATATTTGTACAGGATATCTTGGAATGGAGACATGTGAATGCGATCATAGAATAAAGACAGGTAGAATACCATGGAATGGAAACAGCTGCACGTACATTGGATTTGATATTTGTACAGGATATCTTGGAATGGAGACCTGTGAATGTGATCTTAGAATAAACACGGGTAGAATACCATGGAATGGAAACAGCTGCGCGTACATTGGATTTGATATTTGTACATTATATCTTGGAATGGAGACATGTGAATGTGATCTTAGAATAAAGACGGGTAGAATACCATGGAATGGAAACAGCTGCACCTAAATTGGATTTGATATTTGTACAGGATATCTTGGAATGGAGACATGTGAATGTGTTCTTAGAATAATGACGGGTAGAATACCATGGAATGGAAACAGCTGCACCTATATTGGATTTGATATTTGTACAGGATATCTTGGAATGGAGACATGTGAATGTGATCTTAGAATAAAGACGGGTAGAATATCATTGAAATGGAAACAGATGCACCTATATTGGATTTGATATTTGTACAGGATATCTTGGAATGGAGACATGTGAATGCGATCTTAGAATAAAGACGGGTAGAATACCATGGAATGGAAACAGCTGCACCTAAATAGGATTTGATATTTATGCAGGATATCTTGGAATGGAGACATGTGTATGCGATCTTAGAATAAAGACGGGTAGAATACCATGGAATGGAAACAGCTGCACGTATATTGGATTTGATATTTGTACAGGACATCTTGGAATGGAGACATGTGAATGCGATCTTAGAATAAAGACGGGTAGAATACCATGGAATGGAAACAGCTGCACCTATATTGGATTTGATATTTGTACAGGATATCTTGGAATGGAGACATGTGAATGTGATCTTAGAATAAAAACGGGTAGAATACCATGGAATGGAAACAGCTGCACGTACATTGGATTTGATGTTTGTACAGGATATCTTGGAATGGAGACATGTGAATGTGATCTTAGAATAAAGACGGGTAGAATACCATGGAATGGAAACAGATGCACGTACATTGGATTTGATATTTGTACAGGATATCTTGGAATGGAGACATGTGAATGTGATCTTAGAATAAAGACGGGTAGAATACCATGGAATGGAAACAGCTGCACGTATATTGGATTTGATATTTGTACAGGATATCTTGGAATGGAGACATGTGAATGCGATCTTAGAATAAAGAGAGGTAGAATACCATGGAATGGAAACAGCTGCACGTACATTGGATTTGATATTTTTACAGGATATCTTGGAATGGAGACATGTGAATGTGATCTTAGAATAAAGACGGGTAGAATACCATGGAATGGAAACAGCTGCACGTACATTGGATTTTATATTTGTACAGGATATCTTTTAATGGAGATGTGTGAATGCGATCTTAGAATAAAGACGGGTAGAATACCATGGAATGGAAACAGCTGCACGTTCATTGGATTCGATATTTGTACAGGATATCTTGGAATGGAGACATGTGAATGCGATCTTAGAATAAAGACGGGTAGAATACCATGGAATGGAAACAGCTGCACGTACATTGGATTTGATATTTGTACAGGATATCTTGGAATGGAGACATGTGAATGCGATCTTAGAATAAAGACAGGTAGAATACCATGGAATGGAAACAGCTGCACGTACATTGGATTTGATATTTGTACAGGATATCTTGGAATGGAGACATGTGAATGCGATCTTAGAATAAAGACGGGTAGAATACCATGGAATGGAAACAGCTGCACGTAGATTGGATTTGATATTTGTACAGGATATCTTGGAATGGAGACATGTGAATGCGATCTTAGAATAAAGACAGGTAGAATACCATGGAATGGAAACAGCTGCACGTACATTGGATATGATATTTGTACAGGATATCTTGGAATGGAGACCTGTGAATGTGATCTTAGAATAAAGACGGGTAGAATACCATGGAATGGAAACAGCTGCGCGTACATTGGATTTGATATTTGTACATTATATCTTGGAATGGAGACATGTGAATGTGATCTTAGAATAAAGACGGGTAGAATACCATGGAATGGAAACAGCTGCACCTAAATTGGATTTGATATTTGTACAGGATATCTTGGAATGGAGACATGTGAATGTGATCTTAGAATAAAGACGGGTAGAATACCATGGAATGGAAACAGCTGCACCTATATTGGATTTGATATTTGTACAGGATATCTTGGAATGGAGACATGTGAATGTGATCTTAGAATAAAGACGGGTAGAATATCATTGAAATGGAAACAGCTGCACCTATATTGGATTTGATATTTGTACAGGATATCTTGGAATGGAGACAGGTGAATGCGATCTTAGAATAAAGACGGGTAGAATACCATGGAATGGAAACAGCTGCACCTAAATAGGATTTGATATTTATGCAGGATATCTTGGAATGGAGACATGTGAATGCGATCTTAGAATAAAGACGGGTAGAATTCCATGGAATGGAAAAGCTGCACGTATATTGGATTTGATATTTGTACAGGACATCTTGGAATGGAGACATGTAAATGCGATCTTAGAATAAAGACGGGTAGAATACCATGGAATGGAAACAGCGGCACCTATATTGGATTTGATATTTGTACAGGATATCTTGGAATGGAGACATGTGAATGTGATCTTAGAATAAAAACGGGTAGAATACCATGGAATGGAAACAGCTGCACGTACATTGGATTTGATATTTGTACAGGATATCTTGGAATGGAGACATGTGAATGTGATCTTAGAATAAAGACGGGTAGAATACCATGGAATGGAAACAGCTGCACGTACATTGGATTTGATATTTGTACAGGATATCTTGGAATGGAGACATGTGAATGTGATCTTAGAATAAAGACGGGTAGAATACCATGGAATGGAAACAGCTGCACGTACATTGGATTTGACATTTGTACAGGATATCTTGGAATGGAGACATGTGAATGCGATCTTAGAATAAAGACGGGTAGGATACCATGGAATGGAAACAGCTGCACGTACATTGGATTTGATATTTGTACAGGATATCTTGGAATGGAGACATGTGAATGCGATTTAAGAATAAAGACAGGTAGAATACCATGGAATGGAAACAGCTGCACGTACATTGGATTTGATATTTGTACAGGATATCTTGGAATGGAGACATGTGAATGTGATCTTAGAATAAAGACGGGTAGAATACCATGGAATGGAAACAGCTGCACGTACATTGGATTTGATATTTGTACAGGATATCTTAGAATGGAGACATGTGAATGCGATCTTAGAATAAAGACGGGTAGAATACCATGGAATGGAAACAGCTGCACGTACATTGGATTTGATATTTGTACAGGATATCTTGGAATGGAGACATGTGAATGCGATCTTAGAATAAAGACAGGTAGAATACCATGGAATGGAAACAGCTGCACGTACATTGGATTTGATATTTGTACAGGATATCTTGGAATGGAGACCTGTGAATGTGATCTTAGAATAAAGACGGGTAGAATACCATGGAATGGAAACAGCTGCGCGTACATTGGATTTGATATTTGTACATTATATCTTGGAATGGAGACATGTGAATGTGATCTTAGAATAAAGACGGGTAGAATACCATGGAATGGAAACAGCTGCACCTAAATTGGATTTGATATTTGTACAGGATATCTTGGAATGGAGACATGTGATTGTGTTCTTAGAATAATGACGGTTAGAATACCATGGAATGGAAACAGCTGCACCTATATTGGATTTGATATTTGTACAGGATATCTTGGAATGGAGACATGTGAATGTGATCTTAGAATAAAGACGGGTAGAATATCATTGAAATGGAAACAGATGCACCTATATTGGATTTGATATTTGTACAGGATATCTTGGAATGGAGACATGTGAATGCGATCTTAGAATAAAGACGGGTAGAATACCATGGAATGGAAACAGCTGCACCTAAATAGGATTTGATATTTATGCAGGATATCTTGGAATGGAGACATGTGTATGCGATCTTAGAATAAAGACGGGTAGAATACCATGGAATGGAAACAGCTGCACGTATATTGGATTTGATATTTGTACAGGACATCTTGGAATGGAGACATGTAAATGCGATCTTAGAATAAAGACGGGTAGAATACCATGGAATGGAAACAGCTGCACCTATATTGGATTTGATATTTGTACAGGATATCTTGGAATGGAGACATGTGAATGTGATCTTAGAATAAAAACGGGTAGAATACCATGGAATGGAAACAGCTGCACGTACATTGGATTTGATGTTTGTACAGGATATCTTGGAATGGAGACATGTGAATGTGATCTTAGAATAAAGACGGGTAGAATACCATGGAATGGAAACAGCTGCACGTACATTGGATTTGATATTTGTACAGGATATCTTGGAATGGAGACATGTGAATGTGATCTTAGAATAAAGACGGGTAGAATACCATGGAATGGAAACAGCTGCACGTATATTGGATTTGATATTTGTACAGGATATCTTGGAATGGAGACATGTGAATGCGATCTTAGAATAAAGACGGGTAGGATACCATGGAATGGAAACAGCTGCACGTACATTGGATTTGATATTTGTACAGGATATCTTGGAATGGAGACATGTGAATGCGATCTTAGAATAAAGAGAGGTAGAATACCATGGAATGGAAACAGCTGCACGTACATTGGATTTGATATTTTTACAGGATATCTTGGAATGGAGACATGTGAATGTGATCTTAGAATAAAGACGGGTAGAATACCATGGAATGGAAACAGCTGCACGTACATTGGATTTTATATTTGTACAGGATATCTTGGAATGGAGACATGTGAATGCGATCTTAGAATAAAGACGGGTAGAGTACCATGGAATGGAAACAGCTGCACGTTCATTGGATTTGATATTTGTACAGGATATCTTGGAATGGAGACATGTGGATGCGATCTTAGAATAAAGACGGGTATAATACCATGGAATGGAAACAGCTGCACGTACATTGGATTTGATATTTGTACAGGATATCTTGGAATGGAGACATGTGAATGCGATCTTAGAATAAAGACAGGTAGAATACCATGGAATGGAAACAGCTGCACGTACATTGGATTTGATATTTGTACAGGATATCTTGGAATGGAGACATGTGAATGCGATCTTAGAATAAAGACGGGTAGAATACCATGGAATGGAAACAGCTGCACGTAGATTGGATTTGATATTTGTACAGGATATCTTGGAATGGAGACATGTGAATGCGATCTTAGAATAAAGACAGGTAGAATACCATGGAATGGAAACAGCTGCACGTACATTGGATATGATATTTGTACAGGATATCTTGGAATGGAGACCTGTGAATGTGATCTTAGAATAAAGACGGGTAGAATACCATGGAATGGAAACAGCTGCGCGTACATTGGATTTGATATTTGTACATTATATCTTGGAATGGAGACATGTGAATGTGATCTTAGAATAAAGACGGGTAGAATACCATGGAATCGAAACAGCTGCACCTAAATTGGATTTGATATTTGTACAGGATATCTTGGAATGGAGACATGTGAATGTGATCTTAGAATAAAGACGGGTAGAATACCATGGAATGGAAACAGCTGCACCTATATTGGATTTGATATTTGTACAGGATATCTTGGAATGGAGACATGTGAATGTGATCTTAGAATAAAGACGGGTAGAATATCATTGAAATGGAAACAGCTGCACCTATATTGGATTTGATATTTGTACAGGATATCTTGGAATGGAGACATGTGAATGCGATCTTAGAATAAAGACGGGTAGAATACCATGGAATGGAAACAGCTGCACCTAAATAGGATTTGATATTTATGCAGGATATCTTGGAATGGAGACATGTGAATGCGATCTTAGAATAAAGACGGGTAGAATACCATGGAATGGAAAAGCTGCACGTATATTGGATTTGATATTTGTACAGGACATCTTGGAGTGGAGACATGTAAATGCGATCTTAGAATAAAGACGGGTAGAATACCATGGAATGGAAACAGCTGCACCTATATTGGATTTGATATTTGTACAGGATATCTTGGAATGGAGACATGTGAATGTGATCTTAGAATAAAAACGGGTAGAATACCATGGAATGGAAACAGCTGCACGTACATTGGATTTGATATTTGTACAGGATATCTTGGAATGGAGACATGTAAATGCGATCTTAGAATAAAGACGGGTAGAATACCATGGAATAGAAACAGCTGCACCTATATTGGATTTGATATTTGTACAGGATATCTTGGAATGGAGACATGTGAATGTGATCTTAGAATAAAAACGGGTAGAATACCATGGAATGGAAACAGCTGCACGTACATTGGATTTGATATTTGTACAGGATATCTTGGAATGGAGACATGTGAATGTGATCTTAGAATAAAGACGGGTAGAATACCATGGAATGGAAACAGCTGCACGTACATTGGATTTGATATTTGTACAGGATATCTTGGAATGGAGACATGTGAATGCGATCTTAGAATAAAGACAGGTAGAATACCATGGAATGGAAACAGCTGCACGTACATTGGATATGATATTTGTACAGGATATCTTGGAATGGAGACCTATGAATGTGATCTTAGAATAAAGACGGGTAGAATACCATGGAATGGAAACAGCTGCGCGTACATTGGATTTGATATTTGTACATTATATCTTGGAATGGAGACATGTGAATGTGATCTTAGAATAAAGACGGGTAGAATACCATGGAATGGAAACAGCTGCACCTAAATTGGATTTGATATTTGTACAGGATATCTTGGAATGGAGACATGTGAATGTGATCTTAGAATAAAGACGGGTAGAATACCATGGAATGGAAACAGCTGCACCTATATTGGATTTGATATTTGTACAGGATATCTTGGAATGGAGACATGTGAATGTGATCTTAGAATAAAGACGGGTAGAATATCATTGAAATGGAAACAGCTGCACCTATATTGGATTTGATATTTGTACAGGATATCTTGGAATGGAGACATGTGAATGCGATCTTAGAATAAAGACGGGTAGAATACCATGGAATGGAAACAGCTGCACCTAAATAGGATTTGATATTTATGCAGGATATCTTGGAATGGAGACATGTGAATGCGATCTTAGAATAAAGACGGGTAGAATACCATGGAATGGAAAAGCTGCACGTATATTGGATTTGATATTTGTACAGGACATCTTGGAGTGGAGACATGTAAATGCGATCTTAGAATAAAGACGGGTAGAATACCATGGAATGGAAACAGCTGCACCTATATTGGATTTGATATTTGTACAGGATATCTTGGAATGGAGACATGTGAATGTGATCTTAGAATAAAAACGGGTAGAATACCATGGAATGGAAACAGCTGCACGTACATTGGATTTGATATTTGTACAGGATATCTTGGAATGGAGACATGTGAATGTGATCTTAGAATAAAGACGGGTAGAATACCATGGAATGGAAACAGCTGCACGTACATTGGATTTGATATTTGTACAGGATATCTTGGAATGGAGACATGTGAATGTGATCTTAGAATAAAGACGGGTAGAATACCATGGAATGGAAACAGCTGCACTTACATTGGATTTGATATTTGTACAGGATATCTTGGAATGGAGACATGTGAATGCGATCTTAGAATAAAGACGGGTAGGATACCATGGAATGGAAACAGCTGCACGTACATTGGATTTGATATTTGTACAGGATATCTTGGAATGGAGACATGTGAATGCGATTTAAGAATAAAGACAGGTAGAATACCATGGAATGGAAACAGCTGCACGTACATTGGATTTGATATTTGTACAGGATATCTTGGAATGGAGACATGTGAATGTGATCTTAGAATAAAGACGGGTAGAATACCATGGAATGGAAACAGCTGCACGTACATTGGATTTGATATTTGTACAGGATATCTTGGAATGGAGACATGTGAATGCGATCTTAGAATAAAGACGGGTAGAATACCATGGAATGGAAACAGCTGCACGTACATTGGATTTGATATTTGTACAGGATATCTTGGAATGGAGACATGTGAATGCGATCTTAGAATAAAGACAGGTAGAATACCATGGAATGGAAACAGCTGCTTCTACATTGGATTTGATATTTGTACAGGATATCTTGGAATAGAGACATGTGAATGCGATCTTAGAATAAAGACAGGTAGAATTTCATGGAATGGAAACAGCTGCACGTACATTGGATTTGTTATTTGTACAGGATATCTTGGAATTTAGACATGTGAATGTGATCTTAAAATAAAGACGGGTAGAATACCATGGAATGGAAACAGCTGCACCTAAATTGGATTTGATATTTGTACAGGATATCTTGGAATTTAGACATGTGAATGTGATCTTAAAATAAAGACGGGTAGAATACCATGGAATGGAAACAGCTGCACCTAAATAGGATTTGATATTTATACAGGTTATCTTGGAATGGAGACATGTGAATGCGATCTTAGAATAAAGACGGGTAGAATACCATGGAATGGAAACAGCTGCACGTATATTGGATTTGATATTTGTACAGGATATCTTGGAATGGAGACATGTGAATGCGATCTTAGAATAAAGACGGGTAGAATACCATGGAATGGAAACAGCTGCACGTACATTGGATTTGATATTTGTACAGGATATCTTGGAATGGAGACATGTGAATGTGATCTTAGAATAAAGACGGGTAGAATACCATGGAATGGAAACAGCTGCACGTACATTGGATTTGATATTTGTACAGGATATCTTGGAATGGAGACATGTGAATGTGATCTTAGAATAAAGACGGGTAGAATACCATGGAATGAAAACAGCTGCACGTATATTGGATTTGATATTTGTACAGGATATCTTGGAATGGAGACATGTGAATGTGATCTTAGAATAAAGACGGGTAGAATACCATGGAATGGAAACAGCTGCACGTACATTGGATTTGATATTTGTACAGGATATCCTGAAATGGAGACGTGTGAATGCGATTGTAGAATGAAGACGGGTGCATATCATGGAATGGAAACGGGTGCACGTACATTATATTTGATGTTTGTACAGTATATCTTGGAATGGAGACGTGGAGTGCTATCTTAGAATGAAGACGGGTGCATATCTTGGAATGGAAACGGGTGCACGTACATTGGACATGATATTGGTACAGGATATTTTGAAATCGAAACGTGTGAATGCAATCTTAGAATGAAGATGGGTCCATATCCTGGAATGAAGACAGGTTGCAACGGTCAAACGTTAATTAAATCAAACTTGTAAGGATATAAAAAGTTTTAAAAATGTGTAAGTAGATCCTTTTGATAATAAAGTATTATAAAGAAATACAAAAACCTGTACTATAAAGGAAATTATAAATTACTTTTAGAATTTGATAAATAATAAAAAAAATGTTTTTCCAATTAGCAAATACTTTTCTTTTATAGAAAGTAAGTTTCACTGGAGTCCAACTATAAAAACAGTCTTTAAATAAAAAATGACTCTAAAAATATCAGTGACACCAATAACAGCCTAAAGGGTTTATAGGTGACTAATTGTCTTTCTTATAAATTCACGAGTTGGTTCTTCTGAGAGATTTATTTCTTGAGATACAGGTTTCGGACCAGATTTCTAACTTGAGGAATAAATCATTACTTTCCTACGAACAAGGTGTGGTTTAACAAGGTATGGCCGGAGAGGAGAGGAGTTGGTGGTTCAAGGTAAGGTAAGAGAAGGTCAGTAAAGAGGTTCACATACCTTGGATTTGAGATTGGTATAGGGTATCTTGGAATGTAAACTGAAGCCTTTGATCTTAGAATGAAGACAGGTTCATAACTTGGAATAGTGACTGGTACACATAATTTGGATTTGCGGTTGGTATAGGATATATTGGAATAGAAACTGCAGGGTATCGTGAAATGAAGACGGGTGCAGGGTATCTTGGAATGGAGACGGGTGCAGGGTATCTTGGAATGGAGACGGGTGCAGGGTATCTTAGAATGGAGACGGGTGCAGGGTATCTTGGAATGGATACGGGTGCAGGGTATCTTGGAATGGAGACGGGTGCAGGGTATCTTGGAATGGATAACGGTGCAGGGTATCTTGGAATGGAGACGGGTGAAGGGTATTTTGGAATGCAGACTGGTTGAGGACCTAAACGAGTCTGATGAGATGTTTTTGTAGTTTTACGGTGTTCAGAAAATACGATTTTACCCCCTACAAAGGATATGAAAGGATTATGGATAGAAGAGAATTACGTTATCGACATACAAGTCCTTCGTAGAGGATAAGGGAGGATATGTACCTGAAGTAGACTAACTCTCTACATAGCAGGCAATAGATAGAAGAAAGCTAGTGTAAGTAACGTATAATACAAGGTCTTATTTTTTATTTTTGTTTTGTTTTGGTCTAAGCAATATAATTATCTTACCTATACGTGAGGGATATTATGGTTCATAGAGGCGCTATGATTTAGCGTATTACGCGTCCCAGGATTTTCAACACACGTTCAACAACCTCTGTTTTCATTACAAGCCACAACGGTTCGCATAGATTAGGCAATAGCGTGGTAGTTGCCAACCTAACCTGAGGTAAATTACTTGCAGTGTTGCCAACGTGGCGTGATAATAACTTTTTACACTTCAACACCAGTCTCGTAGTTGTGCAAACAAATTTAAATTGCAGTTTAAATAGGTAACCTACTCACGTGAGCGCCGTTACCGTTTGCTTTGTGATAATTACACTGTCCTTTGTTGAGCGAAGAGGTTTCAATCAGTTTGTGTTTACCGTTTTCACTAAGGCAGGCAGAACTCGTCGCAAACGTATTTTTATCTTCTGTCTCCAAAACAAGACCAGAATGGAACAAATTTAA
Organism: Prosapia bicincta; assembly: GCA_036971475.1. Classification (NCBI taxonomy): domain Eukaryota; kingdom Metazoa; phylum Arthropoda; class Insecta; order Hemiptera; family Cercopidae; genus Prosapia; species Prosapia bicincta. The sequence continues at coordinate 181,003,114 of JBAIZL010000002.1, forward strand.
TATGACTTAAAATGAGAGTTATGGAATTTGAATTTTCTTCTTTCGATAAAACATCTCGAAATCTTCTCTTTATATTCATAAATCACTAGCTATTTGCAAAAACCTCTAGCCTTTTATTTTGTATTTCACAAACACTTTATCAATATTAAGCTTCACATTATTTGCTTCCATCTTTAAAAAAATAAAAGAACCGGAAATATTGCTTGAACACATATAGGACCCTATCATATAAGCTTCAGAACCGTCATATCGCAGAAAAATGCCTTTATCATACCATGTCATTCAATTAAAATTTAAAAGCAGTTATTGACTTTACAAGGAACCGAAAGAGGAGAATATATGGTATCAGCACATTATAGTAATATCAGCAGTGGAGTAATACGATAGGATCTAGCGGTCTTAGCCTAGCTTTACCATTTTTTCCCTTAAATACCGTTGAATATTAAACTGAGTTTTCTAGTGGTAGAGTAATTAACTACTAACCACGAGGGTTTAGTAGTTAAAGAATTCGTAGGACTAGAGAACGTTCATCAAATAGAATTGAAACTTGAATATCAAAGAAAATGTTAATTATTTTTTTAGAAGACCCTAAATATATGTTGCATATGTAAAAGCTTTGAAATCAAAAGATAGGCCTTGAAATAAAAATATTATTTATCTTGAAATATTAAGTTACAGCTAAGGTTCAACTAAAGTGTAAACAAGTAATATACATTTAAAAAAAGTCTATTCCTACTTAAATCAACAAAGAAATTTTTTTATTTTAGTTTCTTTTTTTTATAATTACAATTATTATAAATAAGTATATGCATATGTCAAAATAACAATATTAGGTGACAAAATAAAAATGGAATTTCCTTGCAATTTTCGGTTTTTTATTCTAAGTAAGTTGTTAGTATTATTTTCAGCTTTACTATTTATACACTTTCTTTTTTTCGTCGTGTGCATTGTGTTGTAGTTCCTTTACCTTTTCCTTCCGCATTGTCCGTTTGTGAAGCAAGGTTCGATACCGTTAATCCAGTTTGTTTGTTTATTCTGTTCTTTTCAATTCTCTTTTAATCCTACAGCATAATTTATGATATTCTGTGGTAACCATGACAACAATTTAAGGTTGTACATTAGAGGTTTCGACGTCAACCAGATGGGGGCAATAAAAATGCATACATCTTTTGGAAGTACATTTCTTGCTATTTGAAAGTTGGCTCACTGTCAAAGAGCTAGACTTCGAACATGAAGATACGCAGTTCAAATCCTACCTAGATCCCCAATTTTTTATAACTTAATTATTGAATAAATATTTTAAAAAAACTATATTAACAATTGTCATCCACTATAGGTTGAAAAAATCTATTTGAATTGGATTGGGTGAACAAAAACGTATTTTATTAATGATTGACAATTTGTACTTGTCAGGAGAGTGTGAGCTAATAGAAGAAATTGAAAAAAGACGAAGAGAACATTTTTTAAAGAACTAATAGTAACACAGCCTATTTAATATAATATTGCAGACATTACTGTATTTACGTAACACGTATGTTCTCCCTTTGGAAGACGTTTGGATCAATATAATCCGTGTCACACTGTGGACAATAACCGTTCACATAACATGAGGTTCCCTAACTTTATCAAAGTCTGGCATTTGTATTCTGAACAACACTTCCAACACTTGAACCTGGCGATTTTACAAAATCATTTAACGGCTTCATTGTTTAGTTTGAAAATTTGAAAAAGTTAAATAAAAATACAGTGGCACATTTTATACTTAAATCAGCAGGAGGACGTACATGTATACAGGTCGTGTCTTTATAGAAGTATATAAAGGTTATCTTTACGGTACAAGATAAAAAGTAGTTCAGATGGTTCGCATGTTCAGATGTTTTTTTCAGAAGGTTAGCATAATCTACTCCGTCAGAAAAAATTATATTCTTTTCCTGACAAAGTTGATATATTAACCAAAAGGCTCGCGGTTTATTAATCAAAAGATTTGATCACCGGAGGTACTTTTCAGCCATTAGTAGACATAATGTGTGAAAATGGATACATACAGAAAATATGAGAGGTTGAATCGTAAAGCCTTCCTTGAAAAACGTATAATCCAAGTAACATGTATTTTCTAAGATATGTAGATCTGGAGTTGTCAATGTTTTAGGTTTTACGCCCCTTTGTAATACTAACAGAAGGTAAAGTCCACTTCCATTTATATTTGGCCAAGAATTAGAATTTAGTAAGAAACTGAAACCGGCTAAACCAATTTTTTTAAAAAAATTTATTTTACTTCCAACATAAACATTTATATACCATATAAATATATTAAACCCTACAATTGATAGTGCTGCAATCCTACAAAGATAGACTTGATTGTAAATTGATTCAAGAAATTGTTTAAAATACATAATGTAGGTAAAAATAAAACGTAATATATTAGTATATTGTATCATAAAATTATTTCTTAGTTAGAGAAGATGTAACTCAAATCTTAAAATGCTGATGATTAAGGCACAGTACAAAGGTAGTTGTAAACATAAAATATTAAATCTAAGGCTTTAGACTATTGAAGGCGATAGAATCACTAAATAATTTTGTTGTGTGTTAAAAACAAAACAAGGGGCTAGAGGTTCGCTAAAATACCGTTAGAGAAAGGTTACAGCAATGACATTAGATTTGCAAAAAAGTATAAATTAACAGTCAAGTAAAGCTACAAATTCTGAAACTAGAGGTTACAGCTGAAATATTATTGGTTGAAAGAGTGTTTTGCGGTTGGTTGAAAATTGACAGATAGGGGAATAGGACGCTAGTGCGAGAGGAACGCAAAATCGGGAGAGAATGACTTGATTCCGAAAATCGACGGGGGTAGCAGGTGTGAGCACGAGAACTGGGTTAAAGGAAGCGACGGTGGTAATACAAGTGACTAACAAAGGGGTAAGTTTATAAGGGAGAGGGGAATTTTTAGAATAACAAGCAAGTTATTAACAAAGTAGTTAGGTGTTAAGAAAGTAGTAAAGGCAAGCGAGTCGAGGAGCTGCCGACCAATCTTCGAGGTGCAAAGAGAGAGAGTCCAGAAATACCACCATCCCAAACGTCAGGAGCTCCAAGGATATCTACGCACGTTCCGTGAGCCACATATATAGATTAAAAACATTATTTTATTGTAATAGTTAAGTAACATTTCAACCAACCCGCAAAATAGTTCTTCAAAATTTAAATATTCATAGTACAATTAGGTGTTATCAATAACTTATTATTATACTGCCATTTATAGATTATCCGGATTACAGTAACCTCATAAACGACCCAGAGTATAAATAACAATATTGTAATATTAATTATTAAGAATTAATTAAGACTGGAGTTCAGCTAGGTAACTATTGTGTACAGAAATTCTTTCTTTGAATTTAATTGTAGTTGATTTGTAAACATTTTTTTAAAGGGGAAATTAAAGTAGAGTTTGTCACCTAACACTGTGTTATTTATATTACCTATTTAGAGATACTTAAGTATATTTTGTGTATTTGTTAAAATAAATAACTATGGTAAACTAAAATAGTAAAAAATAAATAAATTACCATAATATATATATATATATATATATATATATATATATATATATATATATATATATATATATATATTAAAAGGCTCGTGTTGTGCCCCAACGTCTGCCTCTCCGGCTTTACAAAATTATTTCTTCGACCCCTAAAACCTCACCGGTCTACCTTCCTTGACTCATTTATCGCTTCCTTTATTAAAAAATAATAATGGAACTATATAACAAGATGATTGTCTATGTTCCGAAGATATTATTCTTGATAACATAGACCATAGCTTAGTAACAAGGAATAATATTTTACAAAAACAATGACATGTCACGCCAATCTATCCGCTAGTACAACTTGAGCACGCACATCTCTCCTCTGTAGGCAGTTATCCACTCCGCTCCTGAAAAACTCTTACGCTTCCCCTCCCTAGTTTGGGTACGCCTGATAAAACAGTATGACAGGAGATATAATTAATCAATACCGTTTTTATAAAAATCGAAGAACATAGTTCATTATTTTATTAGTTCTGGAGGAATTACGTCATTATAGTTCATTGATACGTTCGTTCTACATTTATACTCAACCTCTCTGTGCGAATCTGATTTACTATAAAATGGCAGCACGGTTTTACACCAGACGTTATTCAGCTTATCTCGATTATTATAGTCACTAATTGGTTGGTTAATTTCTGTTCTTGTCTGAAGCTATTGTCTTCGTTTTAATGCGAGGTGAAACGGTTTAATTGAATGTATTGATGCTAATCCTTCGTGTTGGCTGCAAGATAAATGATGTGTGACGTCATAAATATAAGACGCTAAGAACCTTTGATGGAGAAGGGCGTGACTCGACGTCAGACGTCACCTCCAGCCATTTATCAAGCCTTGCTGATCGTTACACCAAACAATATTCTTTTTACTGGTAATTAATGACTAAACGGTCAGAAAATATTTTAAAATATAACCCAACCTAAAAGTTAAAACTTGCCACAAAACAGACCCATAACAAAAGTTAAATTATGTGATTACAATGTTGCAAGCACATTAAATGTGTACTTTAATTGTTGAATATCTTTCTTAATCTTTGATTTTTTCAAAATAAGTTTCTGTATTCACTGATACTCCTAATTAGTACTTTATTGAAAGCTTTAATAAATCGTCTATTTCAGCGACAAACTGGCTTTACAAAGAAGGAGAAGGGATTAATTAAGTGTGACAAGAGGGAAGGTATAATAACGCATTTAACCAGTAATAACGTGACCACGCCGCGAGCTGCCTTACCAAAGGGGAGTGTATAGTGTTGCATCACAGATGGATACTTGTCTCTTGGAGCTGGTTTTTATCGCCCACAGATTGTCATGAGCCATTACATGACTACTTTGATTCCGCCTGAAAATGCCAGGAATAAGGTTTTTTTCGATTTGAGGGTTAAACAGCCTCCTTTGAGGTTCATTGGAAAAATAGATAAATAATAGCTTATACCTTAAAAACACCTACATTTTACCGTCACAGATCATGTTGCGTATGATAATCTAATCATCGTCACAGAATGTAGCTGACGTGATTTCAGGCTAATATCTCATTATTCTCTATCTCCGATCGTCAAAAGTCGTCTAAAATGCCTTCTACATTCAGTCTTTCATTTATATTTTCATTTTATCCTCTAATTACAAATATGTTTGTGTAACTGATTTCCCTTATGTTAAAAGCACTTTGTTTTTAAATAAAAAAAACTCAAGTTAGAGGACAAAATATAATTCCTTATAACAACAACTTGTGTTATTCTAATCTCTATAATTGTAGGTACTCTTCATTTTTTTATCAATAGTTTTGATTTGTTTTGTATATTCGCGTAGCGTTTATGTTTGCACTTTCCGAACTTGCGTCTGACATTCATATACTTTGAATCGTTGATTTTCTCGTTTCTCCATATCTATTTGCCCCAACAAAGTTTTGTAATTTTGTTTAAAATTTTATGTGTCTCATACATTTTTTCCCTTTTGATCCTCTTGTTCTTCTTTTATCTTTCTTGTTATGATTATTTTTATCTTATTTAATTTCACCCCCCTATCTCTTTATTATTTTTCATTATTTTTTACTTATATTTGTTTTTTTCTTGTATTATCCTTTTTTCTTTTCACATTCAATTTGATCTGTCTTTTTCTTTTATATTTGTTGATTAATTTCTACTCTTTCATTGTATCCCAACTTTTTTTCTAAGATGGATCGTTATTTCTTATTTTGTGGGATATTTTTAATGAAATTTAAACAGTTTTAAAACGTGTATTAATATCTCATTAGAAACCTTTTAAATGTATTGATATTTGTTTCTATGCTCTTTTTACATTACCATTAATTTCAGAGCATTAAAAATTGTATAGTAAACAAATATACAGTAACGTCTCGAAAATCCGAGTGCCTATATTTCGAGATTCCGTATAATTCGAGCCTATTTATATTTGAGCCTCTTTCAACTATTTGAAAGAAAAATATGATTCGGACTTTTAACAAATATTTATATAAATACAGTATGCAAAAGAAATGAGGAGTCGGGCTTCCAAGTAATGTTTATATCAAAACGGCATGGAAAGGAAATAAGTCGGGCTTTCAAGAAATGTTTATATCAATACGGTATGCAAAAAAAATGAGTCGAGCTTCCAAGAAATGCTTATAACCATATGGTATACAATGAAAATTATTTGGGCTTCCAATAAATGTTTATGTCAATACGGTATGCAAAAAAATGAGTCGAGCTTCCAATAAATGTTTATGTCAATACGGTATGCAAAGGAAATGATTCGGGCATTCAAGAAATGTTTATGGTCATATCGTATGCAATGGAAATGGGCCAAGAATTGTTCATATAAAGCTCTCCTATTTTTTCAAATGCACTAGAACGTACTTCCGTGTAATCCGAGTTTTCGGTAATCCGAGGTAGTCTCGGTCCCATCTACCTCGAATTATCGAAAGTCTATTGTATGTGTTACTATAAAAGCCAGCGTATTGATGAATCTTTAACTTGTTCGCTAAAATCTTAGATTTAAAAACTCTTAAATGTGAAAGTTCGAAATTTTGTAGCCATCTATTATTTTGAACTTTTACCATTACACACTCGGTAAATGTTTTACCTCAGAGTCACGACAAATTTTGACAAATAGATACAACTTAACTTTGTATATTAAAAACTAAATAGTAAGTTTGTAATGCTTCATTTCGTAATAAGTAAGAGAGGCAAAACTATCTAATAATTTGATTGACACATGATTTAGAAATTCTCATTGTTTTATTCTAAAAACCAAAATTTATAACCCGCCATTTGCCAAACCTTGTGTCTGGCAAACTATAATGTTGAAATACAGAAAATAATTTCTTATTTATAAAATAATTAAATTTATCAACTCATGTTTTTACTAGTAAAACCCAAAATTTACCAGGCTTTTATAGCTCAATAGATGTTAGTAAAATGATAGTTCCGATAAACAGAAGAAACTGCTGTAGACTACTCTAGATGTTGGCTATACCTAACACCTAATATCCCATCTAATAGCCCCATGGCTATACCTAATATCTAGTAGTAACGCAGAATAAAATAATTCTTTTAAAACTACGTTAAACTGATTTAAATGTTTGATATACCATTTCCGTTACAACATATGGATCTTTTAAATCATATTTTACATATTATAACTATGTATGCGCTCTAAACGTCATTTATATAATTTTTGGTTAACAACTCATTAGAACAATTTTTGAAACCCCCTAGACGAAGTGGAAAAAGTGGTCATTTTTATTAAGACGGAAAAATGAAGACTTAGCCATGGAGGTGCTGTAATTGTCATTTTTACGAAGACATGACTTTCTTAACACGATATCAAGAGAACAAGAGAAAAAAATGTTACTCTTCTTAAGATTTATTTCTTTAATATTGTTCTTATGCCAATACTGTAGGCCTATCTCGGCGCTCTACGCGTGAATTCTTTCCTGGTAACAATATAAGAAGGTTATTGTCTTTTTCGTTAAATTGGTCTGACATTCTTAAAACAATAAATTTTCTGTTTTCTCTACTTTGCCTAAACTAAAGAACATTAATGTACTCTTATATCCATTGGTTTGAAATTAATTCTTTTCGAACACACTTGAAATTTAAATTTTTAGATCTTTTAACAGTGTATAAATTTTATTTTTTCCCATTTAAAAATTGTTCTAGACATCCTTAATTCCTTAGTTGACTAATAAATTAATATTAAATTCATTTTGAGTTTGTTTAATTTTTGGGCTCTTGAAAATTGAATATTACTAACACCTACCGACTTACTACATCTAAACCACGTTCTTGGTTTGCCTGTAGCGTGTTTACTGGTGTGCATACAATACATGTTTTCTCTGTGTGATACGAAAAATAAGAGACGTCATTTGGAAAACCTTCTGAGAACTCTGTCTGACGTATTGCCCTTTTTAAAGATTTATACCAGTCAGTCCTCGACTGACATTCACCTTTCAAGCCTAAAGTTGGGCTACACTTTATCTTTATCTTGTCATACGAAATATGGTGCCCTACTTTTCTTTTACCATTGTTGTTATGGTTGGTTACCAAGTAAACCCTAATTTATTTGTTGCTGAACGTCGACTCCAAGAAAGTGACCTGGCCCAGATCCGTACAGCATTTTTACGTGTAGCGGGTAAACCCTCTCTTCATCCCAGCTCTGTTCTTCATATGGTATAATTTTTCCTTATTTCTAGTTCCAGGAGATCAATATGTCCTTTCTTTAATCTTACCTTGATCTAACCTTCCTCGTCCTTATTCTTAAGGGTTTGTACAACTAGCTGGTCTCTATTTGTAATTGGAAAGAGATTAGGGTACTTAATTTGCTCCTAATGCCATTGTATCACAGTTATAAAATATACTATTATAGCTTTTATTGGGAGGGATGCCATACCTATATTCACAATCTTTTATGTTCCTTCCTGGGATATAATAGTTATAGTAGGGGATCGCCTAAAAGTACTGAAAACAGTAAAACATTTGATGGGTCCGACACATCCATACCCAACCGCTTGCACTATACTGATCGTGGGTTTACTGGGAATATGTTTTACCTTTTGTTCGAGATCCAACACCAATGGTCGTCAGGTTTAGCATCGACGGTGAAATGTGCAGGAGGGGAAGGCAGACAGACGCGAGCGGAAACTGCTATCGTGGAAGGGGAGGCGACGCAGCATTTTACACTATACTATCAGCAACCTTGTACACAGCACGCATGTTAATAAGGAACTGCATCAGCTAGTAATGCCCCACTGCTATTGTGGAAGGGGGAGGGGACGCAGCATTGTACACTATACTATCAGCAACCTTGTACACAGCACGCATGTTAATAAGGGACTGCATCAGATAGTAATGCCCCACTGCTATCGTGGAAGGGGGAGGCGACGCAGCATTGTACACTATACTATTAGCAACCTTGTACACAGCACGCATGTTAATAAGGAACTGCATCATCTAGTAATGCCCCACTGCTATCGTGGAAGGGGGAGGCGACGCAGCATTGTACACTATACTATCAGCAACCTTGTACACAGCACGCATGTTAATAAGGGACTGCATCAGATAGTAATGCCCCACTGCTATCGTGGAAGGGGAGGCGACGCAGCTTTGTACACTATACTACCAGCAACCTTGTACACAGCACGCATGTTAATAAGGGACTGCATCAGATAGTAACATGAACACGAGTACTTCGGTGCACTTTAAAGTCACGAGTCAGGCTAAACCTGACGACCTCTACAGGCCGACCAATGACAATCTACTTTCCCTTTCCCTTTCCCTTCAAGTATCTCAGTGATTATAAAGCAGTTCCCTTACTTAAGTTTTCCCAAAGCAATTACTTGACGTTTTTAGAGAACTTTAATCATGCTCTTTAAAGGCACTGTAAATTTCATGGATAAAATCTTCCAGGATGTTTAGGTTTTCTTGTTTAAAAGGAACTAATTAACTGGAACGGTTGCCGACTATTCAACCATCTCTCGGGGAGATGAGGTTACCATTACTTCAACAATTTTATTTTTAGGGGTGTCTGAATTTGTTTATTTTATACAAAAAATACTAGCAATTGTTATTGTAAAAGAAAGAAATATTTATTTGAAAAATTGTTGTTTTATTTAATTTAATTTTTTTTATTTTACACTTCTCTACAGAACGTTTATACTTTTACGAAAATAAATTTTACTCAAAGGTATTTTTTAAAACAGATTATTGTTTTTAAATTAAACTAAAATTACCTATCCATGTCTTTATTTACTAAGTATGAGTAAAGCATTCCACGATTTATTTACTATTTTCTCATTATACATTAAATATTTAGCAGAATCAAAACTAACCCCCCCTCCTAAACATATATACAAACGAATACATAATTTAATTCTTCTTATTTTTCCTACCTATTTTAAATCAACATAAATTAGTTCTTCCGAAACATAAATAAATCAGTTATAAATATTTTTAATAAAATTATACAAATAAGGTAATTTTTGTTCAGTATATAATATCTAAGAAAAATATAAATTTAAGATATAAATCAGAAATTCTCTATATCAATAAATAATAACCTAATCTAAAAAATATTTTACTTTTTCGTTATTTTCAATTAGTTTAGTTATCAGACTCCAACATATCCATACATTTAAAGTATTTTTTATTTAAAAATCTGGAAAACTGATTTGTCTTGAGCTCTTTATGTCTCCAACAGGTCATTTGCAAAGCTTAACGTATGAAATTTGTAATTTATTTCCCCACTATTTCCCATTCCCTCTTAAGGATTTAATTCTGTCTCCAGATCTATCTGAAGGGCACTATGGGACGTCAAACAGCCTTGTCTTAGGGTTTTAGTTGTTTCGAACTGTATACGCTTTTTTTACCAAAGTGTTTTCTGCGAATACTGTTCCTTGTAAAATAGTTAATAAGAAATCTATATAAAAATAAAAGGACAAGAAATAATACTAGAGCACATACAAGCCCCATGGGCTTCAGAAAAGTCATATCCCAGGAAATTGCTTTTATCATAGCATGCCTTTCAATTATAAATTAAACGCAACTCTTGACTTCACATAAAAAGAACGACGTAAGAGAAGATTTGATATACACACAATATAGGCCTAGTAATATCACCAGTAATACCATAGGATCTAGATGTGTTAGCATTTTTTTTTCAAAGTAATTAACCTTCCAAGCATTTATAAGTTAAAAACTCACAATATCTGCATCTCTGTTCACATTGACTTGATAAACGACCATGTTGTTTACCTGAAACAGAATTAAACCACATGATAGTCTTTATACATCACAAGTTTAGTTATGTTAGTCTTTATATTTATTTAGTTGTGTTAGGTTAGGATAACCTAAGCGATAATCGAGCTTTGATATTATATTACACGTTAATACATTTCATGTCAACGGCAGCTACGGAGGCTTCCCTTATCCTGATCCGTGTAGTTTAGCAAGTTATCCCCTAGTTTAGCAAATAAGTTATATTGTGTCTATATAAAATGGCATAATATTTCGAGGTCATTATATAAAATGACATAATAATATAACATATAAAAATCATAATGTTTCTAAATTATCTAGATAACATAACAATATTATAAGGTAAAGTCATTGCATACTGTACATGCAAATTATAATCAGTTACACGTGTCGAGAGAGTTGATGAATATTAGTTGTGTAAAAGTTTAAAAGAATGCTAGGAACAAGAAAAGGTTACACCACAATTCGCTTGGAATTAGAAAGTTAGGCGTAGGAAGAAAATTTAGACGAATATAAAAGTTTAGCTTTACGCTCTTATAAATGTATCTTTCAATATATGTCTCTAAGTTCAAAACCATTAGAAAAATACAATTAGGCAAACTCACAAAATACATACCTCCATAGAAAGAGCAGTACTTGTACAAGTAGATTGTAAATAATCGAAAGTTCAAGGATGTGTAGAAGAAACATCCAAAGATCCCTACGACCGTGATTTGTACCGTGAACCGAATTGGTTCCGCTTTACAAACCTATGAAAAATGTATGATCAAATCAGTTACGCATTAACGAACTTTTTATAGAGATTTCGCCTGATATGGACGTTCCGTTCTGTTAATGAATATTACCAAATTATAGGCAAGTAGGTGGAATTTAAACAACTGACAACAATGATGAAAGAAATTATTTCAAACCAACGTGGAGTTATGGCTGTTAACGTATACAAAGTATATTTTATAAAGTTATATTTACCTAAGTTTGATTGAAATACGTTATACATTGAACGCATACGAACCATGTTCGGCTTAGCACCCTCGAATAGGTTTTTGGCCACCATCTTCGAAATTACTCTATTTCAGAAAATCTTCAGTTTTGCCATCGATGCTCATTCTAGACTACAGAGACATAGATGTATTGGAGAATATCTCGTTTTACTACCGAGGTCCATCCCAAGCTACAGTAACACAGATGTATTGGAAAATATCCCGTTTTGCTGCCGAGATCCAGTCCAAGCTACAGAAACATCAAGGTATTGGAAAAGATTTTGTTCTGCTACCGAGAAGCAGTCTAAGCTATTACATCAAGGCTGTGACCACAAAACGATTTGTGTTGTCTAGGTTTGACTGATACTAAGTTCAATTAGTTTATTAGGTTATACTAAATCTTTTGATAAAGAGCAGAAATTATTAAAATTTATTTACTGTAAAAACATTGCACTACCTATTACTAGTACGATGAAATAATTCTGTTAAAGAAAGCATATAATTATTTATTATTATATACATATTATAAAAATCCATGAACATATTATAAATATATCAAAGAAAGCAAAATATATAGCAATAGAAAGGCTTAAGTATTTTCAAAAATATTAGATTATTGAAAGAAGAACATAGTTAATGAAAGGTAGTTCAATAAGATCAAGCCATGTAATTGATAATGGGTCTATAGTGTTTGCGTGGTGAGTATAACATCGTACGAGCATAGCAAACGTAGAAGCCTGACAATAACAACAGGCTATGGTTAAACGTATTCTATATGCAATGCTGATATTCTTTATTCTAATGGAAATATCTACTTATGAATCAATGTTTATTTGCTATACTTGTATTAATGATAATTTCAAACAGTTGGCAATCCTACTCCCACGGATTTTGCAGACTGTAGATGAATTGACTCGACTGCTTCAGTTTTGCATACCTTACGCCCGAGTCAACAGTGCAGTGATTCGGAAGCGGTTCAGAGAACCGACATATTTCCCTACATATAAGAGCGTTAATTAGTCTCCATTGTTGTGCTATAAACAGGTCGCGACCCACTTCCGAAACGTCAAGGCGAGGGTTATTAAACGTGTGACAAGTGGTGTCCTGACGATGCCTCATTAAGGCGCGAAACTCATTGGAAAGGAAGAACCACAAGAAAAATAACATATTTTGTTGTTTATATAACATAGTAAGACTCTTTTATATACAGTGTTATGGAATGTTGAGTGTATAAATAAATGAATAATATATGTATAATAGAATTATGGTGTGAGAAAAAATAATTGAAATATCTCTCATTAAAATATTTCTGGAAATGTAATACAGAATTTTAATATGAATAAACGCCAAAACTAAGAATAATCAATTAATTGATGGATATTTAATAACGGATGCAATTAAAAGTGTTTTAATTTCTACCCCTGGGAATAATTTCATAATTATTTTACGGTTTGTTCGTCTGACTGCATTATACAAAATATGATGTAACTAAACTGTTATTCTAGTGTTATTTAACCGTACAAGTCTATCCCAATTATTCACCTAATTATATTGAAATCGTACATTAAAAAGTGTTATGTAATTAAACTGTTATTTTGGTATTATTACAACATACAAATCTATTGCAATTATTGAGCTACTTATATTAACAGTGTTCATAAATAATGTTACTTTAAATGTTATTCCGGTGTTATTACAGCTTACAAGTCTATCACAAATAATGAGCTATTTATATTAACATATTACATTAATAATGTTATTTAATTCGAATGTTATTCTGGTGTTAATGCAACGCACACATCTATTACAATTAGTGAGCTATTTATATTAACATCTTGCATAAATAATGACAATAATTAAACTGATATTCTAGTGTTATTGCAATGTAAAAATCTATTACAAATAATATTAACATCGTGGATAAATAATGATATGTAATTAAACTGTTATTCTGGTGTTAATGCAACGTACAAATCTATTACAATTAATGAGCTATTTATATTAACATCTTGCATAAATAATGATGTTATTAAACTGTTATTCTAGTGTTATTGCAACGTAAAAATCTATTACAAATAATATTAACATCGTGAATAAATAATGATATTAATTAAATTGTTATTCTGGTGTTATTGCAACGTAGAAATCTATCACAATTAATGAGCTATTTATATTAACATCGTACACTGACAGGTTGTGTAAATTGCACGCATAGAGTAAGTGACGTAGACTAGCCATTATTCAGGAAAACATAAGAGAGTATCATTCTAACAATATTGCTTTAAAACCATCATTTCCAGTTTACTAGAATTTCATTAAAATATCTCATGTTTTCCCAGTTGATGGTTTAATAGAGACACCAAACTTGACATCCGTAGTTTGTTACCTGTAACTAAAGGTCGGGTATATGGTAAACGACAGAGTCAATCACTTCTCAAGCTTACACGACAGTCATATACCTCAGAAAGTAGCTTACGTTCATACTCATACGTGCCACAGGATATAGCTACTGTATTTGTTTCAAGTTTTTTGGAGAAAAGAACAATAACAATCAGAAGTAAAAAAGTATTTTAATGTGCGTGCGTGCGTGCGTGCGTGTGTGTGTGTGTGTGTGTGTGTGTGTGTGTGTGTGTGTGTGTGTGTGTGTGTCATTCTTTGAGGCGGAGTCATACATCTTCGAAGACCTGAGGCTGGAGACACGCTTGACGTTTTCGTTAGATCGTTTTTTTAACTGTTGCCGCTCAATCAGTAGTGGCGCGTACATTGGTATTGCTCCTTGTACATAGGCCGCAAAAAAGACGATCGGATTATTTAACGCCGACCGACGTTAGAATGCAGAAGCTCTCTGCCACTACATTCGACGGTTTTTTTTACCGTCGCTCCCGAAATGGTGGCATATGTGACTAAATGTGCGATTACAAACTCATCGTTGAATCTACCGTCGGCAGCTTTTTGTGTTTGTGTAGTGGTGTAATTTTATCATGGTTGAAGTGGTTGTAATTGACATTGAATTATTTATTTATTTGTACAAGAAAGGCCCATGATCTGGGACAAAACATTAGATATTTTTAAAGATCTGTCGCTTTCTCTTCAATCGACGAAATAACAATAATCCTTTTGTTATCTATTCTTGATACACACAATACTATTTATAACATTATAAAATGACAATTAAATAGACACTTGTACAGTTATTAGTGATCGACTAATGCGGAGTTGGTGCGTTGATTAGAAGGCAAAGGATATTTTACCGCCCAGAGTGTAAACGCGACATTATGGAGCCGTGACGGTAAAAAAAACGATCAGACGAAAAACTCGAAGTGTGTCTCCAGCCTGACACTTGGCAACGTTTGGTATCGTGATATTGTCATATCTTTCTTTCAATCACAACAACATAGATTAATAAACGTCTCTTTCTTCAAACTGTGTACTGTTTGTACTGTTCATCACAGTGAGGGAATAAAGACAGTTAAGCAAAATACGTCAGGGATTTGTATAAATAGATCACAGATATAAACCGAAAAGATAAAGTAAACTATATTTGGGTATATCCCAGTAAAATAAAAAATGGGAAACTTGAAGTAAATAGGGGACGTAATATAACAAAGCCAGTAAATAACCAAGTCTAAAAAGAACTGTTTTATAAAAAGATTTAAATATCCACAACGTATTTATAGTAATTGAAAAATGAATTATTGATTGTAATTATGAAATTATTTACTGCCACTACTGAAATGTTTTACATATAATATATCAGCATTGGATAACCATACGTCATACTGTCCTGTCAATATTGACATGAATAATTGTAAATCGTCCCCTGCGTGGAGCGATATCGAGAAGGCATTTATCATAGGCGACCGGTTGTCTTGATGTTACGTGCTTATCTCCAAACTCTGAGAATCTTGTCTAGAAAAGAATTTAGCTTAGTTACAAGTGTGCTTTCGTAGGCATATATAAAACACATGCCTACCGATATATGTGGCAGAATACTGTGTTAAAACCGGAATGATCGATACCTGCCAATTAGATCGACTACAAGCTGTAATTACTCACAGATTAAAACGGGAACAGCGACAATGCAATTAATAAGTAAATTACTAAAGTAATTGAGAATTAACGAGCACTGCGGAGTTTCACAAATTCAGAGCCGTGTCAACATGTTAATGACGTAGCAGTAAGATTTAATTTTAGAATATATTTTAAAAGATTTTCATATAAGAGAAAGAGAGTAGCCTATAATTCGAAAAGAAAAGAATATACTTTGGTCTATAATTTGGATACACTGCTACCATTAAAATAAAACAAAACATTCCACAAAAATATAAGAAACACTGCATTTTTAAATTTTTTTAAAATTTGGATCGCAATAGAAAATGTTGGTCCTTTACCTAAGGATGCATTGGAATTGCTTGTTATAAAGTTTGAACGTTATGTGCACGAGTGTTTATAATTTAATATAGAATACTATTATTACATTGTTCAGTAGAACAATGAACTATATAGAACACTATTTATATTAATATATATAAATTTAACTTACTTTAGCATCTTGTAGCGGACCAACATTCTTTCTCCCCTTAAACACAAATGTGTGTGTGTGTGTGTGTGTGTGTGTGTGTGTGTGTGTGTGTGTGTGTGTGTGTGTTGTGTGTGTGTGTGTGTGTGTGTGTGTATGTGTGTTAAACAATAGTTAAACAAATATGAGAAAATACAAGTAAAAGAATATTTTACTATACAATTCAAAGCTTTTCACAATTATGTTTGTTTTTGTAAGTAAGTAACAATTAGATGTATTAAGGTTACCTTTGTTCAGATCTTTGAAAGTTTCAAGAGAAACATTAATTTTAGAATAAGAAACTTCTCCCAGCCGAGAGTGAACTACAATTTTCAAAATTGAGTATTAAAAAAAAATTAAAATTAATAAACAAATAATTTCACGAATTTTTTAGCATAACTAAAGAGACAAGAATAACATTCATGGAGAATTCTTTGTGGAGCCCGTGTTACTAAAAACCACATTGGCATATAGTTTTTAAAGCTTTTTCAGTGTCTTAAAGTCTCTGAATTTATTGTTTTAGAGTCTCGAAAATAGCAAATAATTTGGCAAGAAAGATTTTTTTTAATAAATACTATGATATCTGTTGATAATAATAAAGTGTGCGAAGTTGTTAACATTTTTTTATTGAATGAAATATATGGGTCAGTTTGAAAGTACTAAAAGTTACTTGTTTCAAGTACGTTTAAATTTATTCAAGTAAAAGCTGTGGAAAGTGAGGATTGGTTGAAAAGCTTCACCTAAACAGAATCCTACTAAAGGAACTGCTTCTAAGAAAGGGATGATAACTCGCGCGTACCCACTGGAACACGAAACAGTTTAGGAAGCAGACAGAAAAGCCTTCCACATAACCATAAGTAACAATACATACTTTAGTAATTATTATAAACAACTCCAAACACCAGGGTATTGCGCATGAGCATAAGTTAAATTTCAAAAACGTTTACGCTTTTCAAAACTTTCTTACAAAATGTGCTTGGTGATGCTTAAATTACTGAATTTCAGCTGGGATATTTAATGTAATTTCAATAAGTGTCACGTGGTAGAACGACAAGGCTCTTAAGATGCAGTCTTATGTGCAAAATGGCCGTTAGCTTGCTATATAACCATTGGCGGTGTTTACACAGTCGTTACCTAACTTAATTTAACTTTAATGCAACATTAAACTATATAATTACCAAACTGTGTTTATTTGCAATTTGTCCACTCAGCCATCCTTTCAAACAAATAATATTAAATGTCTTTATTAGTTTTAATTACACTTTTTTATTAGCATACGGTAATGGCTTTTAATTAGCATATAGGTCGACCATGTTGTAAATGCAAATAGGCGGTGTAAATTGCTTTGTGAGGGCGAAAGAAACGTTTTCAGGGAAATGAGTTTACGGGAAACAATTTTATGCATTTATCACAACTTTTATCAGTCCTTGTATGCGAGTGAGTTGACTATCAATTTTTCCACGCTTTCGGCAACAAAATGTTCAACTGTCGCTCCTAACTATTTCCCAACCTTAATCCGAACTCGTATTGTCAACACAAACAATAAATATATCGCAATCTGCAACCGTCGGCGTCGTCCTTACAGCTCGGGGAGCGGAATATGTCTGTTCTCATTATTCAAATATTTTATACCACTCTATTTTTATTTCATAGAAAATGAAACAGTTCAGAATTTTCTAAATGTGCATCACACGTTTAATCTTTATATCTCTCTCCCCCTCTTTTCTCACTCTCTCCACTTTCTCTCTCTCATCCAAATATATAGTTATGTTGAATATGTTTTGACATACATATTTTTCAATTAAATTTAATAATTGTCGTCAATAACATATAGTATTTTATGTTTTGTATTACTAAATTTATTATTTATGATAATATATAACATACATTAGGCTTGTTATAAAATGAATAATGATGTGTAGTAATGTTTTCCTCGAAATAATTATTTGCTTAAAGTTTTTCATAATACATTTCAAACTATTTACCTATATATTAGTAAAATTCTTGAAAATGTTAAGAACTATTTAGTTAATTTGTAATTTCACTCTTTTAAAAGCTTTCTAGCGCAACTTTTAGACTGCCCTAAGAGAACTATTTGTAAATTTTTTAATTACTATTGAACATGAACTTTTTTTGTTCATATCACAGCGGTAACTGTTAGAGTTGGTATGATCTACATTAGTGCTCCACTACCCCTGAGGTGAGATATAGGTGAACCAGGTAGGGAGATCTATAACTAGTTACACAGCAGCCCCCCCTGATTATTAAACCAGAACTAAGTGTCTTAGAAAAAAGCCTAATATTTCTGCTGAAAATCCTATCAAAGCAATAGTAGTTAAATTCGATAGTGTGCAGGTATACCATTTAAAGAATATCCTCAACAAAAGCAGAGGTAAGGAGTTTGACCACTACACCCGAAGTCCTATCTATACTGCGGATATTAGCATATCTGTGTTCTAAGCACTCTTCCAACATCCAGATCCTTTTATTATCGATAACATTATTGGTCCAATCATTACTAATTATTTCTAAGAATAGACACTGTTTAGTATTTTTACTAAATAGACAGGCAATCCTTCTTTATTTGCAATGAAACACTTTTTTCTATTCCTTCTATTACTTTATATACTCCTTATATATATATATATATATATATATATATTTCAAATTTTCAGTCATTAATAAAAATAATTTTCATTCATTCACTGAAGTTAAAATACATTTTTTTTAACTTGTGGTGGGTGACACTGTTAATACAGTTTTTTCAAATACTAATTCATTAAATTTAATTCATTTTAGAAAAATGTGTCAACATCGTGTCATCCACTACAAGTTTAACACAATGTATTGTAGTGAAAACTTTTCACTTCAACTGGGGGAAAAGTTTCACTGAAGAATAAGTTATTCAATACAGTTATTTCATACCATTTGGCTTAAAATAAATGATAAGATATCATTCCATAAAACAGCTTATTTTGTTATAGGTTATGTGGTAGAACAGCTGTTTTAACATAGTTTATGCTACTTTATTTATATTAATTGTACTTATTGGATAAAAAGGAACTACTGTATAATAAAAGCGGTTTTTCTTGACCTAAGTAGGAACTTACTTTAAAAACTATTTCTTACCATTACTTGTTTACTATTCACTAAAAATGTAAGTTATTTTACTTTCAATGAATTGCTTGGAAAGTTATCTTTTTTTTTGACACAGATGTAATTTGTTTTAGAAATCTTCAGGAATAAAGGGCTGAATTTTTCCACCCTGTTTTAAAACACGTTATTCAAGGTTGTTAGCAAAGCAGATGTAATCTAACTCGTACTTGAGGAGGAAAATATATTCTAAGAAAACATGTAAATTTATACAATATTTAAATATAGCTCAAGTGCTAGAACAGCTGTTTTAATGCATAGTTTTTATGTTACTTTATTTACATTTATTTTAATTATTTAATAGATAATAACTAAATGAAAATTTTTCTTTAGTTGGAATTTACTTTAAAAAATTATTGTTTCTATTACTTGTTGGTCTGTACAGAAAGTAGTCATATAACATGTGATAGTAACGAAAGTGATTATTCTCAATTTCAAACCATAATAAAGAGAAACACATCAGCTGACTTTCAGTTTGTCTCGTTTATCTTCCTGTTTAACACTAACGTTTGTACTTAATTCTTTTGTGTGGTTAATATAGCCTGGTCTTAAATAGTTAAAATATATGATTGTCGAGACAAATATACAAATTTTACTGTTTCATTTACTAACCTAAAATTGTTTATAATATATCAGACAATTTATTGAAACATCTTCAGTCATATCACAAAACCGACTACCAGAGAAATAAGTGTTACCAATTGCTTTAAAATTATTAATCTGAACTTCTAAAATGTTTTATAATGTTTAATTCAGTAATGAGTAAATTTTGTTGAGAAAATTGTGTTTGTAATAAAAGTTATTTATAGGTTTGGTATATACTATGAACTTAACCCTATTGTGTTTTATCCATTACATAGTAAAATATCGTTCATAACTCGCACAGAAAGTGATTTTCTAATGATTGACCGAATTTCAGTGCCTCTCTTCGGATAGCACTTAACACATGACCGCACAGGAAAAAGTCACTTTCTGTATTCATAATGCAACATATTACTAATAACAATTTTATACTTCTAAGATTTTAGGTTTAATATGGTAAAATAGATATCGGATATAAAACAAAAGAAATATTTCTCAGCGAGTTTTACAATAATATAATATATTAAACAATAATAACCATAAATAATATTAGAGCTGGCTTGTGAGTGAAAGTGATAATTAAAGATAAAAATATGGTACAACTCATAAATATAAAAATTGTTATTTTATACGCGTTTCAACGACTAATGTGTTGTCATCCTCAGTGAAGATACACAAATCATATTAACTAAAAAAATATTAAACATAACTTATAAAGTTTTAACAAAAGTAAAAAAAACTTACTTTTGTTAAAACTTTATAGGTTATGTTTAATATTTTTTTAGTTAATTTAATTTGTGTATCTTCACTGAGGATGACGACAAATTAGTCGTTGAAACGCGTATGAAATAAAAAATTTTATATTTGTGAGTTGTACCATATTTTTATATTTAATAGTAATAACCATACTTAGCAAAGATGTAAAACATATAAAAATAAAATGCGATTATTTTTAGTAAACAAATGTGGTCGCAATGTGATTGGAAGACAGAAGTGAAAATTTAAATGAAGAATCTACTTATCAGATATTTCAATAGAATCTAGATAATGTATCTATTAAGAAAATTTTTTATGGATGTTGAAAAATTTACAAAATAGAAATTTGCTTCAACGAATTCAATTTACGTTTGTTCTTAAAAATGGGTCACGTGCCTTAAATATTTTCATTTAAAAAACTAAAATAAAAAATATATAACTCTTTATCATTATATTGAAGTCTCTATAGTATTATTTATTGAAAAATAAAAATATACTTACAACTGATATGCAATATTGATTAATAGTATTTAATCTTAATAACGTAATATAAATACAAAGCAATTAGGTTAACTCATTATCTAGCGCTGGTTGTACAACATAACCTATAACAAAAACAGCTGTTGGATGAAATCATACGCTATCACCTAATTTACATTAAATATGACGATTTCAAATCTTTGATGAACGCAAACTGATCGATTTTCCTTTATGTCAAAAAAGTGGCAGGTTAGTCCAAAGAAATATTTACTCCAGAAATATTGCATTTTTCAATAAATAGTAAAATATAATATTGTTTGTGAAAAATATTCATGGGAATATCGGTATCAAACTTTATTCGCTGGTAGCGATTGTTCTCTTAAGTTAAATCTAAATCCCAAGTCTGAAGAACTCGACAAACTTTCACGTTACTAAAATGTTTTTTACCTAAACGAAAAGGTATTTCCCCCCACGAGTTTACACCTATCAGTAGCCGAACATGGTTGTTTTGTAATATAAAAAGATTTACGAGCCCGGAATAGGAATCACGAAGAGTTTATTCGACAAATAATGTGATCAGTTTGAGCTTTATCTGAACATAAATGCCACAGCCCTCTTTATTAATGTCCCTTTTTGATTTGGCTGTCGATGACTGTATTCCAAGGTACATTTTTCATCGTGTATGTGCTTGATATAAACTCATTGCCGTACTGATCTATGTCTTTTAATTATTTATGCCATTATCGTCTTATTGGAAATCCAACTATTACCCAAAGACCTGTGACAATGTATTAAGTTGTTAATATACAGACATATTTTTGGCGTAAGAAGTGATACTATTAAATTATAACTCAGGAGTTTTTAATTTGGAAGGAAATAGTTGGCGTTCACTTCAGGTCTAATCCGTAACGTTCTTCTTACTGATTCACCGGTATTTTCTGTTCACCATACTCTCAGTTCCATTACATTTCATTAAGAATCATAATTATCTGCGTGACTAATATTGAGGCATGTATTTAGTACGTCATAGTAGAGCAATTTAAAGATTAATCTTAAATAAATATTCTTAGAAAAAAATCTTAAACAATATACATATTACAATACTAAAAAATTAAAACCCAAGAAAACTGCATATATTTTAATGCACAAGTAAACGTTGTGTGGGAGTAAAGCCCTTGTTTTGAAAATGTTCGCACCGATAAAGAAGGAAGACAATGGATAAAACGTAATTCCTTAATTATTCTTCGTAAAGAGCTAAAACATCACAGCTGTTACTGACCTTCATTCAATCGCACACGATCTACATTAATCACAGGACCAATAAAATTGAAACTATGAACTAACTTAGACCTTATATTGTCTTTATTTCATCCAATCCACGAAATATAGTATATTATGTCTATATATAACCTGAATTTGTTTCTATTAAACTGTCTTGAACCCTGTGTTTATATATTTTCCTAGATATTCATTCCTAGTCGTTTGTTTCACTTTTAATAATACTAATTTGTGATAAATAAGGGAAATTATGATTGATATTTTGGCCTATACAATGTGGGACTAAATCCGATTTATGTATATATGCTTTTCGAAATGCACTTAAATGTTTTCCAAACCTTTCTAAACGCTTTTCTTTTAAATATCGAAATCTTGTTGCTTTTCATGACGAGCTGGTTGTTAAATACTTATTATACTTTGATATTACTTGCGACCAGACCTTTTGTTAACTAAAGGTTGTTAATTTGTTAACTCACACTTGGAGAAAACGTTTCCGTCTTACGACTTAAAGTCCTTGTTGACCAAATATACAATTTATTTTACAACCACTTTATTTATAAATACCTAAATCGTATATATTTCGTTATATATATATATATAACAATTCCTCTCAGAGAAAGAGAGAATCAGACAGACAGACTCGAGAGGATCTAGCACATTCTTCGACGTCTTCCGTACTTAGTCTTCAACCTGTCTTTTTGATTCAAAGATCTTCATCAAAATCTTTCTCGTTTTCTCTAATCTATTATCTTCTCACCCCTCCTTCACTCTAGCTCGTCTCTAGTCTTCCTGTGATTGCCTCTCCCTATCATAATACTATTATTTGCTTCGGGATTCAATCTTCTATGCCCTCTTCTTTGCTATACCATTATATTTACCGTTAATGTATGCATCCCTTACAAAATCACTGTTACTCTACAAAGTAAGCCCTTTGGACCAGCTTCAGTAATGAGCAATATTTAGTAAAGCCTACCCACCATAAAACATCTGACACGGTCCGTTGAGGGTTATACAAGAAGAAGGCAATCTACGTAACTGTTTACAGTTTTCTGAGAACATTAAACATAAGTCACACATCATGAACGAGTAAGCTACATCAGAAGCTTCTAATGTTTCTAGGCTTGGGCATACATTTCCTATATTGATTCGACCCTTAATTTCAATACCTGAGGGTTGCACAGTGTATTGCTTAATCAGCTGTAACATATGTCACCATATTTCTCCTACATAGCTTTATATTTAGGTATGAAATAAATCTATAGTATGCCACTTTCTGAATACATTTTAACATAATCTAAAAATTTGGTTTTTGTTTATTAACTTGGTAACACAATTAGTTTACTACATAAAAAAAAAATCATTGTGTAAATTCAGTAGTATGATAAAGTTAAACGAATTACTTTTGGTAATTTTCAGTACCCTTGCCTAAGTTATACCCCACCTAACATAGGGGGGCTTCAGTATGCGACTAGACTAGCTGTTCAGTTTGTCAATGCTTTTATAACCTAAGGAAACTTCTGAATTTGATTCAAAGTACAGCTTCATAATTATAATGAAAATATCAATGATACATTTATTCAAGATTATTAATAAAAATCCCCCTATGACTAAATATAAGTAGACATCCTTTTTCACGTTCCAAGTCATGTCTACCCTATGACTAAATATAAGTAGACATCCTTTTTCACGTTCCAAGTCATGTCTACCCTTTGACTAAATATAAGTAGACATTCTTTTTCACGTTCCAAGTGATGTCTACCCTTTGACTAAATATAAGTAGACATCCTTTTTCACGTTCCAAGTCATGTCTACCCTATGACTAAATATAAGTAGACATCCTTTTCCACGTTCCAAGTCATGTCTACCCTTTGAGGTATTTCCTCTGGAACGAGACATTTCCTTTATATTTCGAAATCCTATGTTTTATCAAATAAAACTAGACGCCTCCTTGAAAAGCAGAAATATTAATATAGACCACATGCGATTTCATTTGTAGTAAAATGAAAAATCGTTCTTTTATAACAACAAAATTTATAAATTTAATTTATTTTGTGGGCTGATGAGATTATTAACAAAGATTGTCTCAGTTTATGATGTTGGGAAGCTAATCATAGATTTTGGGTTGATTTACACAACAAATTATTTTGGCCTTTCCACTTTACTTTCGTAATATTCAATTACTTAACGTGTAAAGTAAACGAGCAACTAACTAGTCGCGAACCTCTAACCACACCCACCTGACAGCCATGATATGATATTGATTTCTATCACACTTTTTCCACGCTTGGGTTCGTTGGATGATTGACAAAAACAGTTACAGTCAGTTATGGCCGTTTAAAATAAATTTATTTTCATTTCAATTTATGGCACGTTATTTATATCGCTTGTTGTTTTTGTTATTTCATATTGTTAAATTTTATGTTACAAGTTGCACATAATTATTTATATAATTTTTCTGAATCTTTTTCTTTGTCAAGTTTTCGTTTCCAAATCGGAAACAATAACACCAGCTTTCTCTTGTTTTTACACGCTCCCTTCTAAACGCCCTTACAGTTTCTCATATATTCATTTCGTCCCTGCAATATTGATTCTGTTCCCATAACAGTTTTTTCTTGTTCCTTTCTTTATAGTAGTGATTAGTTCTTTTATTTATTCCAGGTATTCCAGCTTCCATCATAGTTGGTTGAGTGGTGTTGTATCTCACTGCCAGGCAGCTTTATTTCATATAAAAAACCCTGCCCACGTGATGATATAATTTTCCCAGGGCGCTAAATTTTAGAACAAGATGATCAATAGTCCTTATCCTTGGTCCTTCCTGTTTCCATCTCAATTTCTCCTTCCTTTTTGTACAAGAGGGTAAAACGAGTATACTCCTGTTAAGTCTGAAACATACACTCAACTCTCCAACCTTTATGCCATAATATCTCCTATGCCAGAGAGTTGTATAACTCCCCCTTTAATCTTACCTATATTCGTAATTGTTCCAATCCTTAGTAAATGACGATAAATACTGAATATCCCCTTAAAACAAACTCAAACGTTTGACATAAATTGTTATATTCTCTTGATATTAGACTAGAATGATTAAAACTGGTACAATTTTGAATCGTCCAGGAGATTACATACTAAGCAGGAGAGTACATTCTAAGCCAACGATCTACGGCGTCGTCTCATTTCACGAAGCCGCTGCAGAAAGATTTCCCCTATATGTTTCTAAGTTTTCGAAGACATTTGCAGGACGGCTCTCAGCCAACTACAGATTCTAAGTATAGGGCGTCCCGGTTAGGACCAACTCAAATATGTCATAGATCCCAATTACGATAATTTAGAAAGTTTTTTGTAGCTCGTTATGACGCTGAGAACTAATTCACTTGTTCTATTTTGAACTTCATTTCATTTATTTCTTTAATATCCGGGATTTTCCATTTTGGATGTCCCCTCTGAGAGTCGTAGAAAAATTTATAAGAAGGCGTAAATGAATAAAAAAAGGTAAATTTCTAATCTACTAGGTTTTGTTGTCAGCATTTGAATTTCCAAATCCTGGAGGCTATAAAGTTGATGGTATCAACATATCTCTGAGGGTCTGGAATTTCTTCATCAACATATGTCGTCAGCATATCGAGCAAGATGGAAGTGAATGGAAGTCTGCTTTGACGTAGTTACCAATCAATATTCAAAAGCCCGCCAAAGATAAACAGGTCCTTGTTCGTTTTGAAATTTCACTGACATTAAGGCATACCGTACCACGGATTATTTTATGAAAAATGTTGTATTTATTTCCACGAGTCTTCGATTTGAAAAAATGAAGCAAAAATTATACCTATAATAAAATATTTAAAATAAAGTTCAATGAGTCCCAATATTTAATACTTTTAACAAAATTATCTGAAGCTTAATTTATTAACTAGCTTCTGGTTCCTAACCTAACCATTAGTTTCATATTTCAATAGGACTGTAAACAATATTCGAGCTGGCTTGTGATTTAAGGTTATAAACACAAAAAACTATACAACTAACAATTATAAAACTTTAAATTTCAAATGCGTTTCAATTACATTACATCATTATCATCAGTGATTCTATTACAAAAATATAACTTTAATTGAAGAATGGAGCATATAAACCATAAAGTTTCATAACTGTGAGTTGAGCATATATCTCTTGCGTTTAGGGCAGTTTTTGTTGACTATGTACTCGAGAAGAGGCGGAGGCAAAACTTCAAACTTATAATGTTCAATAAATATACATTACAATTACAGAAAATATAACAAAAACATTGTTAAAAGCAAGGTACTATATTCCAAAACTAAGACATCAACCTCAATATCAAATGTAACATGTTAAAATATTATATTTAATCTAATTAAATATGGTTGGTTTAGAAATAGTTCAGTGTGATAAGCCGTTTTAAAAGACTGAAATTTCTTAATCTAATTAAATATCATTTTAATAGAGTTTCAACCCGATTGTTTGTCAACAAACCATTCTGTTTGGCCTTTATTAAACTCGGTTTTTAGAACGGACAAGAAAAATTAAAACAAATTTTTCGTATTTGAAGCCCCGAAGGTTGCGTGACTGTTTTCTTAGCTAACCTATTAAACTGTAATTTAAATTTGTTTTGTAAATACAGAGACGCGTGTTGAAGTGTAAAATGAGATTATCACTCAAAGTTGGCAACACTACACAAGTAATTTACTGTGGGTTACGTTGGCAGCCCTTATGCTGTATTTAATCAAACTGACGTCAACGCCAGCGTGGTTAAGCCAGTCTAAAATAGCGTTATGGCAGCAGAGATGGAAAATGACGGAATTTCAGACTGTTTACCTTTTGTAATAAACAATGAAAAGTTTGTTACAAGAACTTTGTGTTCATTCTGCCACTTTGAGTACCTTGCAGTAAACCTCTTATGAAATCCTAGCAAGGGAATGAGGATTAATAGGCTATCGTATCTAGAGCACATACAGTGACCTGGTTTGAAATTGCGATCTGGTAAAATATTTTAAATAACTTAATAAATTTAAATAATACTTATTTTTATTGTTTTAGATTTTTGCCATTAAATGACAACTTTGCAGGCTGCGAATTGTAGCTTCGCCCTCTTGTCCAACTCTTCAATTTTTTAGAACTTTTAGGTAAGAAACATTCATTGTGTGTCAAGTGAAACGTCATAGTGGATCAATAGTAGTTCAAACAGTGAAACAATGAGGATGGTTTTCCCCATTATTTGCCCATTCCAAGGTTATTTTATAAGGTGATACCGTAATGTGGGCTTAAGAATCTTGTAGCTTGGTTTTTGGGTCTTCAAATATTCAACTCGTAAACAAATCTAATTGTTTTATTATGTTGAAAGAAGGTTGGGGTTTTTTCAAACGCTTTGGATACATTCGTAATGTTTTCGGAAGTTCTTCGGAAGAGTTCAGCATAGATGTTTTCCCATCACCACATACAGTACTAATGGTGAGCACTGTCATCTCATCTATACCCGTACAAACTCCAATATGCGCAGAACTAGATGCGCACGGTTAGATGCCCTGTAGATTCATGTCGTATTTTTTTACTGATAACAACCGCCGTCTAGCTTGTAACTTTTTTTCCGCACTCTTTCGGCCACTTAAAATGACCTTGTTCTCCTTAATAATTGCATTTTGTAACAATTTTTCATGCTCGGGATTTTTGGCGATTCATCTCCAACGTCTCCGTGCCCGATTTCTTCAATTGAACACTTTATTTGATGGCATTTAGTCGTTTCCTGTCATTCGCTATTTGTCGAGTTACAGGGGTCGACTAAAAAAATAACCAGGGAATTTAACTGAACGTATGGTAGCAAGAAATTTTGCTGTGTATACCTAGATCTATCATGCTCTCATGCAACGAATGAGTCACATCAGGACAGAATTGCTTTCAATACTTTTATACAAAATATTGTGTGTGTGTGTGTGTGTGTGTGTGTGTGTGTGTGTGTGTGTGTGTGTGTGTGTGTGTGTGTGTGTGTGTGTGTGTGTGTGTGTGTGTGTGTGTGTGTGTGTGTTGCAACGGGCACTTTGCCCTTGCAATCTACAGAAATTAAATTTTTTTTTTAAATTTGAATTTCATAAATTAAATTGTAAATAGAAAATGTTAAAATTTTTATATTACAATTTAAGTAGAGCAAAGCATATAATTACAGAGTGAAAATCCAATATTTTATAGTCAGTAATGCAAATTTGTAATTAACAAATAAATTTCACACACCGGGAGTGTAGTGCCGATAATTAAGTGCAAGAAAATAACTAAAAAATACTAGCTAGGGTAGACCACCTACAACTACCATTGACATTTCTAAATAACGAGTAAAGTGTAAGAAAATAAATAGTGCAATAATAAACCATAAAACCTTATTAAGACAAAAATTAGAGCAAAATTAAATAAAATAGACATTTAAGAATTACAGAACGATTAGGGGCCGCCAGGTAAGATGATCCGTGTAACAGAGAAACAGACTTCGACAAGAAAGCAAACTAATAGAATCGTATGACAAAGCGGCTGGAGGGGGAAGTGACGTCGAGGCCAATATAAACGTCAACGCACGACATTTTAGAGGAGTCCAAAAAATTAAAATCTTAAGAAGTGCCGAAGGAAACTATGCCGGTTTTCAGCTAGACAAAATAGTCGATGGGCCAGATGGCATTTACAGGAATTTTTCTATAGGAAATTTATAACGCCAGTTATAAATCGAAATTCGGAAATCGGTACTTCCATTTCGTTGAAATGTAACTCAATCGCTACGACAAGGTTTCACTGTCCGAGAATTACAGAGGATCCGGGAAGAAGAAGAAGATCCGCCTCAACCAGATCCAAAGGCCAGACACCGGAGGTGACAGGAAGTGACAACTTTGAAAAGTCATTTTTTAAAGTCAAACTTATCAACATAAATAAATGAAACCTCTCAACCACAACTTTCTTGTTTTATTTAAAGCCTTATGTACATTTCGATAGAAATCTTCTTCAGAGGTAATTTACAATGAAAATACTTTCTTTTATTTTTGTTAAACAAAACGCCACAGTTGTTTCATACAGTTATATCAGTTAAAATTTTAATAAACTTTTCAGAATTTACTAATTAAAATTTTTATTTATAACGAAATAAAAAATGACTTCATTCTTAGTAAACTTGTTGAATAGTATTTAAAAAAGTAAAACGTTTTTCTAATATGACATATTGAATTGTGTACAATAGTTAAAATTAAATAAATTAAGTCAGTTTCCCAAAAAGAAAACATTTTACATGTGAATTATTCAAATTTAATTTTAAAGTCCCTAGATCAGCTTAATCAGGAAGGAACCAACGAAAGAATAATTAATTAAATTTATGAGAGTGATTTCGACTATAAACTTGGTCATTTTCAACGAGATCAAAAAAGAAATTATTACTAAAAAAGTTTGAATAATTTATAATATTAAATGTTATAAATAATTTCATGTAATAGTACTAAGTGATTTTAAAAAATTTAAATATTTATTGATGTCACAGAACGTTATATTAGCACTTGAACTAAATTAATTGCAGATTTGAAATTTATAGAAAGACTCAATATAATAAATATTGTGAAATTCAAAATAAAATCTTAATTTATTTGTCAAGAAATATATATTAAATTCAACATATAAACTAAATATATGTAAAAAATTATTTAAATTAATATGAAATTGTTTGCATATTGATAAAAGCAGAAGAAATCAATAAGTGTGAAATTATGTTAAATTTTATTATTTTCTTTATCATTAGAATTAATATACAAAATCTTCTTAATTTATTTCAAAATATCAAGAGTATTTAAATTCATAATACAATAAATTCAATAAAATAAAAGCCTAATGTTGTAACTAGAAAGTTACTCTTAAAAGTAAATTATTTTAAATATTTGAGCTATCAAAAGATAGTTGGTTTTTAAATTAAAGTCCAGGGACAAGTACCACTGGCCGATGCTGCTTAAATGTAGCACAGGAACCTATAAAAAGGTAAAATTAAGCAGGATCATATATTTACACGGCCCAACCTGAATCACCTGTTATTAATAGCACATGGTAACATATAATGTATGTTGTGATTGTTAATGCTAATATGTATCTTATCACCTGACAGAATTCCGACATATATGACCATATAGCCCTCACACTATTGGTTAACAGTAAGGGATATTTAAGAACAACAAGTCAGGTCGGCGTGTCGTTGCATGCGTTTAAGTGCATTTTAAACAGCAAGGGCGGTTAAACGTTGCGCAGGGTAGGGTACGCAAAAGGGTATGGGGTTGGGGGTACGTTGCAGCGTATGTGTGTGTGTGTGTGTGTTTGTGTGTGTGGTGTGTGTGTGTGTGTGTGTGTGTGTGTGTGTGTGTGTGTGTGTGTGTCTGTGTGTGTGTGTGTGTGTGTGTGTGTGTGTGTGTGTGTGTGTGTGTGTGTGTACGGCTATATACTCTACAAATTAACAAATTTTAATTCCTATTCCTGAAATAGTTTTGATGAATTTCTCTGACCATTTTTTAGAACATTGTTGACTCGCATATGACTGTTTCACGGAGGTCTATTGAACATATAAATTCAGGTGGTTGTGGGGGGGGGGTTAAAGTAGTGTGCGTGAAATCACGTGACGTGCGTGACGTGTATTTTAATTATATTTAAAACTGTAAAATGCCGAAATACCTCACCGCAGACTCGTTATGCCGTTAGCACGCAATCTTGTTACCACGATTCAATCGTTAAAGTAAAAGCTTATTTACCAAAACGAATTTCAAAACATTATAAAATTTTTAATTAGAATATTAAAAAAGGTGACTTGAACAATCTGCAAATCAGACTTAAAACAGAAATCAAACGGATAACAAAATGACGTCAGTTATCAGCTGACTGAATGGTCGAAGAAAACCTTAATCTCTTTTAGTGACAAAAATTTCAAGACAAAAATATTGACTGTATTTTACAGCTTACGTTATTGTCAGTTATCAGATTTAGAATTTATTTCATCCAGATTAAAGTTAAGTTAACAATAACATTCCTGGTTTTAAATAGATCAAATGGATTAAAACGAGGCGGAGAGCTGAGTATAAAAATACTGTCCGTATTAAAAACATTTAGATATCGGTTTTCAAAACATAGATGAAAGAGAGTGAGATTAATAAATTAGATTGTTACGTCTTTTTTTCAGTAATTTGCGCTTAAGTGTAGGCCTACCTCAGCAAACATGCTTTAGTTTAATGCAATTGGTAAATCGGGAAATAAGTCTTTTCAATAACGTGTTTTAAACATGTCTTTTTAAAGCATCTCTTTATCAGACATGTTTCGATAGTCACGTTTTCATGAACAAAGTAATTGCTATTGTTGTTGCCGCTGTTGTTATTGATGATGATGATGATGATGATGATGATCATAGAGGTGCTGGTGGTGATGATGATGATAATGCAGTTTTTGAAACATATATTGCTCTTAAAAAAAATATAGTATGTCTCTTTGCGGGTTGAGTCTCAAGTGTATACTACTTAAAAATAAAATTATTTGGTTAAGTTTTGTACTTAAGATAAGAGATTAGTGGCACGATGTGAAACATGAATGCTTGTTAAAAGGCCTCAAAGTTTGCTCTAAACATGGATGTATAAAGACTTAAAACGATCACACTACAGTCACCTGGTAAGTAAAGATACTTAACATAAAATGGTAAATTATCGGTAAGTTAGCAGTAAAACATATGTGTAAGTAAGCTGGGAAAAAATTATGTTTGGAATAAATTGTTTTTATTTAACGTCTGTTAATAACTATTATTTTTTTATAATTATTAATTCATGTTTTTTTTAACACTCAACGTTTCGAATAATTTGCTCTTGAAAAGGAATTTCGGAAAGAAATTCGAAACGTTAAGTGTTAAAAAAGCATGAATTAAATGTCTGTGATCTGTCACTAGCCTATATAGAGAATAAATTGTTTAAATGTTTTCTATAACAGAATATATTAAAGTTCAAGCAAAGGTAAAATTAGTTGAAAAGTTTGTATTATGTATAAAAAACAAAAAAAAACTCTAAAACGTTAATAGTTTGTTTATAAATACATCAATTTTGTGGAAAAATAATTATAAATTTTAATTAAAATTTAAAACATAATTTACTTCACAATAGGGCCCCAATAATATATTGTAAATATTGACATATATAGAAAGTTCAAAATATAAATGTTCTAAAAGAAATGAATAATAATAAAACAGGAAAATATATAATAAAAAAGGTGATATAACTACAGTCAACTAATAAGATCAGGATGGTATGACTTTTAAGAATGGTAATAATTGTCGAAGAAATACCAAGTAGTTGTGCAAAAGTGAGCTAAATACGAGTGTTTTATCCTGGTATTCTATAATCGGTCAATTCGCACATTTAAAGAACTGAGATTGCAAATCAGACAAGTCATTTTGAAAAAAGCTCAGGAAGTCTTGTCGGCAACGCCTAAAGGAACAAAGTTCGATTTCACTTTTGTTACAAAGTTCGATTTCCCTTTTGTTTTTAAGAACATAAAAACCAAACCAAAAGATAAGTGTATATTTAGGTTTGCACAAATACAAGGGAATAAGTTTGCAAGAATCTTTTGTGGCTTTTATGTGGAAATGAGGTTATAATCAGGTAAAACAATTTTTTTTAAAGTCAATTCCTGCTTAAGTAAAAAAAAAATTTATTTTAAATTCTATTTATTTTATAATTACAATTTATGTAAACATGTATATAATATGCCAGAATAACAATATCAAGTGGAATAGAAAGCGAATGTCCATGGAATTTTCCATTTTCCTTTCTATGTTTGATGTTGTATTATTATTTTTGCTTATTACTATTTATACTCTTTCTTTTTTTTCATCGCGTGTATTGTGTGTTATTTTCGCTTCTCTTTCGCATTATCCTTTATGTTGTGAACCAAGGGTCGTTACCGTTAATACAGTTTATTTGTTTATTTTAGTCTTTTCGTTCATTTTTAATCCTTGAGCGTTATTTATGATATTATGTGGTAGCCATGGCAACAAATTAAGGTTGTACTACAACAATTTAAGATAGTTAAGGTTTCGACAAGAACAAGATGGGCGCAAAAGAAAAATTCATATTATACATCTTTGAGAAATAGACTTGTAGCTATAGGATAATTAGCTCAGTGTCAAAGCACTAGACTTCGAATATAAAGGTACTCAGTTCGAATCCGACCAAGAACCCCCAAAAATTTTATAATCGAACTATTGAAAAAATATTAACATCAACTATCATCCACTATAGGTTTACAAAAATGTATTTGACCTTGAACAGGTGAATAAAAACGTATTTTATTAACAATTGAAAATTTGTAAACGATATATATCAGGAGTGTTAGTTAATAGAAGTAGTTAAATATGGAGCTGTTGAATCTACGTTTCTTCTTTCTCGAAAAACAGAATCTATATGGAGGTCCTGGAAAGGGTTCTGTACCCACAGATGTGTTCCTTTTCAGGCAAGAATTAAAAAGACGAAGCACTAATAGCATGCCACTTCCGTGGTTGTAGAGTGATAGAACTTTACAATTGAATGAAGATAAACAAGTTAAACATAATTAGTAAAAGTATTACATTTTTATCTAAAAACAATCACTTCCGGTGCTTATTTAATGTGCAGTCTAGATATCAGGCCCCAAAAGTGCTGTACCACAAGTAACGTTTGCTTTCCATTCGAATCATTATGAACCATACTGCAGTGCCAACATCAAGACTATAGGAGTTGAAAAACTTCAAAAGTTGGAGATGTGGAGACATCCTAGCGTCCATCACAAGTGCCTAATCAAAAATTCATTTTAACAATTAAAAATAAAAGTATTAATAAAATAATTTTCAATAGTCAAATTGATTAATTAAAATCAATTACTTTTTTTACATTATTATTTAATAACTAAATATTATATGTCAAATTCACAGTTAAAAAATTTGAATGGAGTAAAAATATAAGAAACTCAGTTTTATTAAATTCATAATAACTAATTAAAGTATATGTACGGGTTTCAACGATTTACAGTGTTAATCGTACAGATTCATCATAGTATTAAAAATTATTAGTCAGAATTGTATGTTAGTGAATAGGGACTACTAAGCATTGATATTTTGTTGAATGTGTGTGAGTTTATTTCCTATAATTATTTCTAAAATCGTCAAAAAATGCATTATAAATTATGTTACCGTTTGAAAAATGTAGGTGTTATAACTTTCATAAAATTAGGAAAAAGACTTGAAGATTTTTAATAACATTTTGGAGGTTTTTTAAATAATGAAATACTTTTTAAATAACCATTTAATAAATTTAATGAAAATAAAATAAATTTACAAAATTTTATTAGTCCTATTTAATATCTGGTTGGATTTAAATTTAAGGTCAGCAGGCCTAAATATAGATGCCTAGGTTTTTTTTATTAATGACGCTTATATTAAAATTGTAGGATAAAATATAAAATTTAAATTTGGTTTCAGTTTTTTTATGCAACCTTTGCTAATGTACAAGTTATGTAAACTATCATATGTAATCAAGTAGAATGGCCTAAATGTAACCTAGATAACGTTACACTCTTTTAATAAAATATTTAAAGGGTGTGTAGTAGAAGGTATTGCTAATCGACAATCAAGACAATTTACGTTAAACAATGTTATAGTCATATTTAAGAACACGGATAAATCTATTTAAAAATATCGAAGGAACGAGACCCCAAAAATTTAAATTGCGTGTTATGAAATTTAATGAGTGTTTTGAAAAAAATAGTGGAGAATTTATAATAAATAATATAAAACACCCTTTGAGCACAATAATGTTTTTATAAACTTTGTGAATATTTCTGTTGCAAAGCAACCGTCCTCAGAGACGAGAAAAAAAGACATTTTGTTGCTGCTGCTGATGGTTATTCTTTAGCCAAAATGTCCTTAGGGAATAAGAAATTATTGTGGTTATAGTGTGTTTTGGGTTATTTAATGTACAATATATTTCCGTAAAATATATAATCCTTTAGACAGAATTGTAAGGAAAATATGTTTTTTTCAAGTAGCGATGAGTGCTTTCCTGTGAAACAAATATACAAACCCTTCACAGAAATATATAAAATGAGGTTCCAGATCATTCGAAAATAGGGATCTTCAACTAGAAGTAAGCACCTTAATTCAAGGAGGTGGTTAATTAGTTGGAAACTGTCTTAGAGGTGTTTATGTGATTTAAGGATATCAGGCTTCCAAGAAGATTATACTCAGGATTTTTATGATTACAAACATGAGCTCGGACTATCATGGAGAATGATTTTGCTTTTTCAGGATAATGATCCCATGCAGTTCGTGTAGTCAGCCAAGTTCTAGTGGCTGACAGCTTACCCTTAATATAAGAGGGGGAATGTAATAATACAAAATTACACTCAGATAATAATGCTTCCTGAAGAAATTCGTTACCTATAAATAACTACATAAAAAGAGTTTAGGGTAAACACATCTATTCCTTCCAGTCGAGAGCAGGTCTACTTCGGAAAACCGACCTAGCAAACACAATGCCATATTTTCGATCCTCAGTACAAGGAGATCGTTATCTCCTATCCTTAGTTCGCTCTTAATCCATCAAGTCTTTTTTTTCTTTCTTCTTACAAGCAAAGGTGTTATATCCCCGGTAAAGAGTAGGTCTGACTCAAATATCCTTTTACACTTTGATATTGCGACTAGACTTTTTGTTAACCAAAGGTTGTTAAATTGTTAACTTACACTTGGAGGAAACGTTTTCGTCTTACAACTCTTTCAGCCTCCTCGGGGAGGTTGTAATAAGTAATTAAAAACTAGCTCGTCATGTACAGCAACAACATTTCGATATCAAATATTCTATTATGGATAAGTGATGTCATGAAATTTAGCCTATATTTTTATTGTTGGGATTGTCCCTACTTTAATCTTTCATACAATAGCTGTATTGGATGATTGTTTTACAAACAAAAAGAAAAAACTAAATAAAATAAATGTTTACTTGAACTGAAAACAATAACATTTATAAATCGTATACAATGAAGTAGTTAGATAATTAAATGAAAGTGATTTCGGGCCACGTGTAATATCGCATCTATCTGGGAAAAGACTCAATGCAGAACCGTTGTGTTACAAAATAACATCAAACTGTGTTATGTTGTCTTTTCGTCTACTTCACCCTTCGCCAATATCATTAGATGGTATGATAAATCCTCTTCCGCTGCGAAAGGATTCTGTCAGTAAAAATAAACCCAATTTAGGTTGATTTGAAAGAATAAATGAACTATTGTGAACAACCGCGTCCGGAATAACAAACTCTACCCCAGGCTCACTCAGGGATATTGTTGCCTGCAGGTATTGTGATCAAACTGTTATTACGAACGAAATTAGAATCTATCTTACTTATATTGTCTCTTTATAATGTTCGCCACGTCCAGGTTTTTTATTTTCTTTTTTGGTTATTTTCTGCATACCATTTTGGGTAATGTTCTATACAATACGGTACAAAATATGGTTAGCCTGATCATTCAAGTAAGATCTTTAGATACCAGGCTATAAGTTAGCCAGTTTGAGTGAAGATCTTTAGATACCAGGCTATAAGTTAGCCAGTTTGAGTGACTCAAGTATTATATTTCGGACAAATGAGGGAAAATGTTTCCCAAATGTTTCACATACTCAATAGTTTCTCAATTGTGTAAAATAATTATTAGTGGAAAGGAGTGACTTTACCAGGTTACTTGCGCATTTACTTTTCTATTTCTTATTATTTGCTCAATATTTTCAGACATGCTGTAATATTAATAAAATAAAGTTTTGCGACACAGGAACATTAATAAAATTACTCTACAGATTGTTTTTTTTATTATTTATAAATCACCAAACTTCAGTGGTTTTTGCCCTCTTTCTGTGAATCTCTTAAGTATCTGTTCACGTCAGCAGGCAAACATCATGCCAAACACGTCTTAATAAAGCATCAACTATTAGTTGGATTTATTTGACCTGTGATACTAAAACCCCTTACGTGTAAGACTCAGACGTACTCCAAGGAGGTAACAGTATTTATGTTTGACGGCGCTTATCATTCACGGATCAATGCACTAGACGTCTCCGTCAACCACTATACTCCAGGACTGCTTTCCTTGGCTCCCTACATAGAACCCAAATGTTAGGGTACATCAACCTGTCTTTTTATAAATGTTGGAGATAACCATTGATTTTTTTAGTGTAGTTAAATTTGAGTAACTAAAAAATGGAAAGTAACCAGTTTCTTAAGATAATTTAAACATTCACTTACGCGATGTTTATAATACGGCACAGCATTCCTTAGTAATGATTGAGGAGTCGTTCACGAAAGCGATGTTTTTGAAAATACATTAAGATATATTTTGTTGAAGCGGGAACTGTGCAGGTGTTTCAGACGTGAAAGATGGCTGCCTTTGTAGAGGCAATGATTGATTCCGGTGATGAAGTAGCCATTGTTGTTACAAGTGTCAACGATTTTTCTATAAAATGAGAGAACTTTAGAATAAATTCATCATACACTGATACCGCAATTTGACTCTGGTAACCTACCTTGGCTCTAAAGTATCCCGTAACTACTGGAAGTAGCGAGTTTGTATCTGATGCTTTAATTGGTTATAGGAGAGTCTTCATAGGTTTTTGATTTTGTGGACGAGTTTTTGTAAGTTTTAAAACTCGTTCTCCTTTAAAATATTTCTGTCTACTCTGGCACTTCAAACAAGATACATAGCATTCAACCATACTGGTATGTGAATATTTAAACCTCTTTCCAACAATTCTCGCAACAAATTTTAAAAATGTTTTGATAAGGAAATAGATTAGCCATTCACCTCTGTTTCTAATTCCTGGTCATTAATTGCATATTAATTTCGCATATTTAAATCACAGATGACACAAAAAATAAGACATAATTATATAGCCTACACACAAATATAAATTATGTCATAAGGTGAAGTTATTGAAGCCATGCTTATTTTGCGAGACGTTCAGACTTTAAATCATTCAACAGGAAGTCGGCGGAAGTGAAAAGTACTTTTCGAAGTTCAACAGGAAATCTCGGTCGGATTTAAACTTCTGTAAATTTCCATAATCCGGAATCTTTGAACGTACGCTGGAATAGATTCATTAGGGGCTCGATCTATACGTTTCGAGGAAAATATTTAGATAGAAAGAGCGTGTATAAAGTTTAGATTATTGTAACCCGCGAGGCCTTGTGAATCTTCAGCGAATGTTTTCAAATAGCCACATTCCTTAACACTTACTATACTTACGTGGCAGCTAACAGTTCACGATAATTAGGCTGATGAACAACTATAGCACATGTAAAATCCTCTTTGTTATTTTGATGGTGAAATGATTGATGTTCTCACGTTTTACGTAACGTTTTTTCAAACTCCTCTTCCTTTTTAATGTTTTAAATGAAGTATGTACGCCATTTTATATAAATAAATTGTAACATAAAATCAACTAATTAATGACTTTCTGAAGGTTTTATTATGTGAGTAAACCTAACAAACATACTGAGACAAAAGGTTATGTTCTAAGCGCTCAAAGACGCACTCGTCGGAAGCGTTTTGCTTCAGTGCTTCATAAATTAACGACGTTATACGTAAGGTTAAGTCCGTAATTAGTTTTAATATATATAAATTATTAATCATCTATATGAATCGACATACCCGTATAACCTCGTATATTCGTTGTATCAATTAACAAGATTATTTCAAATCCTAAAAAAAATATTAGCTCTACTGTCCCCCTTATTTCATCCTGGAAGTGATGAGTCTAAGGTAATCGTTTTAATAGCAATTGCTGTAGACAATTACGCAAAACTAATCTAACATTGGTTTTTACCGAAATTCTACACATTGGAAAACATTAAAAGAAAAAACTTTTAACTTACTCTTAGAGTAATTTATAAAGAAACTATCGTACATAGAAAAATGGAACATATATTATAAAATGTAAAATATGTAATAAATCATTGAGTACATGATAAGCCCTAAATATGAATTTAAAAAAATAAAAAGTATTAAATTAAAACAAATCTAATAAAGATATACAAATGAATATAGGCCTACGTGAAACACTATAAACAAAGAAACATAAAACTAAAATAAAAATAACTATGAAAAGAAACAAATAAAATTATAGTACAAAAATATATGCACTGACTTGGATTATATGGCACCAGTAAAAGAAATTTGACAACAATGTACATAAAATATAAATCAGATGTGCCTTATATGACAGTAGGTTTTTTCTCTTCATTGAATAATCGTAAGAGAAAAATATTTTTGTATTACACATACACACACACACACACACACAAACACACACACAAATATGTATAGATACATACATATATATATATATATATATATATATATAT
Source organism: Prosapia bicincta (assembly GCA_036971475.1). Classification (NCBI taxonomy): domain Eukaryota; kingdom Metazoa; phylum Arthropoda; class Insecta; order Hemiptera; family Cercopidae; genus Prosapia; species Prosapia bicincta. The sequence continues at coordinate 181,043,150 of JBAIZL010000002.1, forward strand.
ATATATATATATATATATAATTAATAAATTAAAAATATTTCAAAAACAAGAATACTATTAATGAATATATTTATTCAAAGCTTTTCGCCGATAAAATAGTACCAGCATCTTAAGGAAAATAATTATCTAATAAACACTATCTAATTTTTATTAGATAATTATTTTCCTGAAGATGCTGGTACTATTTTATCGGTGAAAAGCTTTGAATAAACATATTCATTAAAACTATTCTTGTTTTTCAAATATTTTTAATTTATTAACTATATTACAAGAAAACATATCACCATATTTAATATATATATATATATATATATATATATATATACACACACACACACACACACACACTCATGTGTGTATTTAGTACCAAAGTTTCTCAATAAAAATTGATTTATAATAAGTTGTTTAGTTGTTGCAATCATCAACGTTTCCCCCTAAACAGTAATGATTTGGTGTATAAATTATATGAAAAAGAGATGAAACCAGGTTTTTGTAGGCCTACTACTGGTATCAGGGGCTGTTGTGTGTAATACAAATGCTTAAGGTTCTCGTTAAAGAGGCCGGCAAACGATAATAGCAAAATGTGATCTCGAGATTTCTTTTGTTTTAACCTCAGTTATAAAATTAAGTCACCACTTCTCCTCTCAAGCCCTCTTGTCTCCATTATAAACAGAAGGGAGTTGCGAACTAGAAGCACGGACTCGCTCATACATATTCCTAAACAGAGTAGCTGGTAGACAACCTTCTTTGATTTCGGTGAAAATGTCAACCCTGATGAGCATATCTTCCTAGATAAGTCACCATTTTTCCTCAACTACCAAAAGCACCATATTATGTTGTTCTTTGCTCTACCTAAAATTAAAGTATAATGTGGACCACGTAACCGTCCACTTGTCCTTGAAAGTTCGCAGAAAGCGATACGAGAATAAATACATTCCTAGAAACATAACACCGACTTTCAAATACTGACTTGCATGAGACGTAGATATTAGATAAATTCGATGATAAATTAGCTTCGGTGTGAAATAAAAAACAATCTTTAAATATGTGTAGACATATGACATGCAAAAGCTGTTGATGTTTAGAACATTCTGAATATGTAACATGTTTTAAGAAGAGGTAGTACACAAGAAATCTTGTGCGATCTCTCAAGGCCAAATGCACGGTTACGTGGTTCACATTATAGCTATCTATCTTCTCACACCTTTATGAACTATTAGACATCTTCGTTAGACAGTGGGTCTAAATCCGGCATGCGATCTACCACACGCCATGGAGTTTTATGCCTTTACTGTAGTAATATGTGTATTCATGATCCTTTCCTAATCCTTCTTATCTGTGTTCACGAGATCGTCAGCTACAAAACACAGATAATAATAGCATTGATATATTTCTCATCGAATTGTAGTTTACCACAGCATTATTCTATTTTAATTACATATTATAATATCTTTCATATGTGAAATACTCTAATAGTATTTTGTAATTTAAACCTGTAATTTATAACCTTCAGTTATAACGTGTCAATGAAACTGTAAGTGTAGCATTTATTTATAACATGTAGTTACAGCCCTTAAATTGTATTCCGAAATAGTAAATATAGTTATAGCTGTACATAAGTCACGATTTGTAACCTGAAAAATGTATTTAAACTATGAAACCGACCTGTGTATGAACCTATCAATCTATAGTATCCCGATACTTAAATATGCAATATTTAAATACACTCTGAATTTAAACTTGTAAAAGTGACCCTTAGTTGTAATTTGTAACTACATAAATTAACCTTACCTAAAAATTCAATTAGTTATTTGTAATTATTAAATTAATTGAATAAATAATTGTAAAATGTATTTAAAACTTTCACTGTACTTGCAATTGTAAACTTAGCTAGTGATCTGTCACTTTAACATCTAATTGTAATTAATATTTGGAGTGCCACAGGTATCTTCCATTCCTAGCATTGTAGCATTAATTTTTGTCACTGACAGAGTCACCCCAGTCGAATTACTGAGACCCCGGATAAGAATAGATTGAACTTTCGGGAGAGGAAACGGATGAGTTCCGCAAGGTAGGTGCTTTAAAGGTATGATTAATTTCGGTATTGGGAGGAAACAGAAGGATTGGGATATGGTCCACAGACATTTTGAGTGAAAGGGTTCAAGGCGCTCAGTACAAATTAGCCACCAGATGGCAGCAGTTTATGTAACCACAAGGTGGATCATCATCCGTCCTGCTGAGGTAAAAGTATGAATGGGAATCACCATTATATATGTTATTTAGTCACGCACATTTTGCCTCGTTAGGCCCTTACATTGTGTTATTGGAGCAATTTTATATTCCTAAATGTTACAGTCGATTTATTTTGTATTTGTTCATATATTATTTTCACACTTGTTAACTGGGCTTTGTATATTTCTAAATTTTGTAGCGTAAAGTTTAAGGCCCTAAATATATTTCAATATTATTAAGGCATTTTGTCAGTATATTTTTTAGCCATGCTTTTGATTCATAGGTTTGGTTTCTCTTTTATACCGCTAACTCATTCTAAGTATTCGTTTTTTTCTACTTTGTATTGTATTTTTTTCTGAACCCATTTAATATCTCTAATATTATTCGACTAATTTCTATGTGTTATTTTTATAGTTTTAAACTGGGATTTGTATACTTTTGAAAATAAATCCAATAAAACATAATTGTATTGTTGCAAAATTTTAAAGAATACAAAATAGGCAAAAACCAATACTACATAGGTGCCACCAGATGCCAGCGGACCCATAAATATCAGTCAGGGACGTAAATAGATAATTTATATAAAACGAAAAGAGCAGTTCTTAGAAAGTTTCTATTGATCGAGGTTCTTGGAAATGCGTCAATAAAAGTAAATATGACAATAGCAAATAACCGAGACTCAAAATATCAATAAAAAACCTAGCAGAATTCTAAAATGCTACAATTTTAAATGTAATTAATTGTAGCCGTACCACTTAAATGTGAGTATTATTTGAACCTACAAATAATACCTGTGTTTGTAACATTTAATTACATATGATCCTGTATTAGTACTTTTATTACTCACTTGTAACTACCTTGTGATTGTAATATGTAGGCAATTTGTAACAGGTATTTGTTACCTGTGTTGTACATGTAATAGCAATTATTATTTCTGACATTATAATCTGTAATTTTAACCTTTAATTGGATATGACCCTGTAATAAAACTTTTATTCTTGCCTGCAACAGAGTTATAATTTCAATAAGCAGCCTATTTGTTAAAGGTAACTTTATCTAGTTTCTAGTATTGTACATGTAATTGAAATAAATATTTCTGATACTATAATATTTAATTGTAACCTTTAATTATATTTGATCCTGTATTAGAGCTTTTATTAGTCACCTGTAAAAGTAATTTGTAAGTACAATATGTATTTCTAATAGGTAACTATAATCTAGTTTCTATTATTGCGCATGTAAATGAAATTAATGTTTCTGACACTCTAACTTTTAATTGCATTTCATTCTGTATTGGAACTTCTATTATTCACATCTAACTGTAACTTGTAAGTGTAATATGTATTTGTAAAAAGTAACAGGTGTGAAAAAAATATAATCTTAGTTGCCTTTAATTTAAATCAATACCGGACTCTGTACCCTGCAGTAACGACTGGTACCTGAAACCTATATGAGTTCTAGACCGTAAAAGTATTATCTGTGTAAGGCTAAGAAATTGTAATCATAAAAATTTAAAAGGCTGTTGTAGTAAAAATATATATATACTGGCTAATACTTTTTGATTTATTCTATTGAAGGCAATATAAATATTGGAAATTTTTATTTTATATTTCAATTCCTTCTATTAGTTCACACGCTTCTTATATATATATATATATATATATATATATATATATATATATATATATATATATATATATCTTGTACCAATTTTAAAACGTTAATAAAAGTTTTATTCATCCAATCAAGTTCCAATATTTTTCTTAAACCTATACTTGATGACAATTGACCTTCCTAAAGTTCTTTCAGATATTTATTCATTAATTTAAATTAAAAAAAATTTTGTCCCGGTCGGATTTGAACTGAGGAACTATATGTTTGAAATTCAGCATTTTACCACGGAGGCAATTTTCCCAAAGCTAGAAATCAATTACATATGCATATGAAATTATAAAAGAAGGTTTCCTTGCATTAGTGATGCATTAGAAGAGGTGGTTAAAATGAGAAGTTATAAGCCACCATCAGCTTCATAAATTAGAAACGAAAAAAAAGGAATAAATAGTAACAAACAAAAGTAATACTGTAGTACAAAACCAACTATTATATAAAGCTGAAAATTGCAAGTAAATTTTTCTATTTTGACACTTAATATTGTGATTCTGTCGTAATATGTACATACACATTTATATTAATTGTAATTATAAAGTAAAAAGTAACAAATTTTTTTTGTCGACCTCAATAAGAATTGACTATAATATTTTTTCCTATATTACTTGTTACTCATTAAGACACCGGATCTCAAGCCAGTGGTATATTTATTTACAAACCAATCTCAATTCATTCTTAGCTGTGAATGTCAACAAATTATGTTAAGATTCAAATTATGAAAACAATAAATAAAATAAAGAAATAGTAGTTACTCGTTTGACTAGAGACTGGAGTGGAGCGGACATGCTTCCCTTCAGATGAAGCCAATCTTAACCGAACACTCCCGAGGTTGCAGCCCGTCTGCAACCCAAAGAACCTTTGGTGCGTTGCCTGGGTGTTTCACTCAGTCTGGATTTTTCAATGCTTTTTCTCTAGTAGGAGTGACTTTACTGGGTGTAGCAGGTTTACCTGCAACCAGACTGAACGAGATTATCTGGGACTGAGCGAACGCTCTTCGTAGTTCTGACGTAATTATTATTATTTATACTGATTTATCATGTTATATTATGCATAATCGTTTTTATCAATGTACATAATTCTTACATAATCAATATGTTTTTACTATTGATCTCTGGTTAACCGTGCAACCTGCCCACAAACCGTCACTAATAACCTGTAACGGTATCTTTAACAACATTTGATCCTGTATTGGAACTTATTGCAACCTGTAATTGAGACTTTTATTTACAATCTGTATTTGTAACATGTAAGTGTAATCTGTGTTGTTCCTGTGAACAACACCTGATTCTATAACATGTAATTATACCCATTATTGTAACCTTTAATTTTAACCATTACATTTTATAACTGACCATTAAATTATTTATTGCTGCTTAACCAGAAATGTAACGTTAACATGCACATTAGGTTTTACCTATAGAATTAACATGTAACTTAAATCTATCACTGTGATTGTAATTAGTAAAATGTAACAGTTCTAGAAGATATCTTCATATATTCTCATATAGTTAAAAATAGTATATATAACCTCATATAATTTCTTAAAAATAATTTCTTAGCTAATTTAGAATGATAAATATTTATCATAAAGAAGTAAATACCACACACAATTATAAAACTTTAATCTCAAACTCGTTTCAATGACATTATGTCATCATCTTCATCAATGAGCCAATCACAAACACTAAAGTAAAATGAGCCAACAATTTTACTAAAGTAAAATTAATTGAAATTTTTTCTTTGATTAAAGTTATACGTTTATGATAGAATCACTGATGATGATGACATATCATTGAAACGCGTTTGAGTTTCAGGTTTTTTTATTGTGTGTTGTATATATTTCTTATATTTATAATTTTAACTCATAAGCCACCTCTAATATTGCTTATAGAGAAATGGTTTGGGGCTATCAACGTAATCTCATCAATTAGATATATGGTGTTTTCTGGGCAATACAATTGTAATATGGAACCTTTCCTTCACACTTGAAACCATTTCACTATAAAGCTATTTACCCTTCAAATAGAGAAAGTATATAATCAAAAGTTTTCCCTATATATAGTGTCAAATTCCTAACCCGGGTAGCTGTACACTTCTTGTTACTCCGACTGAGAGGAGGTTTGACATAATGGCTCCTTATTCGCAGTACCTAGAAATAATTATGTACTTTTCTTTCGTCCGCTCTACCTAATAGTTCTCTATAGAAATATTGTAATGACTAGACATCTCTTTACGGCACCTCTAGAGTACCCCAATAGAGAGTAGGTAGGTATCATGATCAGTGTTTCTACATGTATTTCTACCTAATTATACTTATTTCTACTGATTATAAGATGTGACTTGATGATACATACATGCTATTATAAAATATTACCGTTTATATAAATAATTGTAAATATCGGAAATTAGAGACAATTTAACAAACTTTAGGCATATTTCGCAGACTGAAACCTCACCCAAAAAATATTTTTAAAAACCCAGTCTATATTTAAGACCTTATTCAACCATTTAGGGACTACCCGTCAGGGTTTATTTTGTTTCAAGTACTTTGTACTTGTAATAATTGTAAAAATGTAGGCTATTGTCTCAAAATTTGTAGAGATGTAAAATATCTAAAAAATGATTAAACTTTAAGAAAAATGTGCAGACTGAAGATGACGTAAAATTAAATATTTTACAAAATTGTTGTCAAGTCTCATACACAATCATAGAAAGGTAACCGTTTGCGAAAAAAAATATTAACTTTTTTCACTCCACATTAATACGTAATAATAATATACCCTCTACCAGAGAGTTTTATGCCCCTACAATATACTACATACATTTACAAACTTTTCTTACCCTTCTTATGATATCACTAGGTGATCTCATTGTGAAACGTTATTGCAATTTAAGGCTTTAACCATGCTAACTATACGCACAAGCTTTAAATACTGAGTTCACAAAACGCCTCCGTTTATCGCTTGTATTCAGTTCGCGCTTCGTTTCTGTCAGCCATTATATTCTATTTATATCGTTTTACTGCAATCATTATTTCCAACTCCCAGGCACATATTCCTTACAATTTCACCTCTCATTTAAAAAAGCCATCAAGCTCCTTCTCTTCCTAACAATGTTTCTTTTCGAGAAAGCTCAGCTTTACTGCCCGTAATTACTCCCCCACGTGCATTGACAAAGCCATTTACCCTGCCTATTTGCATTTACAACATGCTCCGCTTTTATGTCATTACTGTGTGGTAATTAAAAGTGTAATTAAAACTAATAAAGACATTAAAAGTTATTGATTTCCTTTTAGACGATGCCTAGCACACAGATTGTAAATTAAACATAGTTTGATGTTTTAAAAATTATTTTATTGTTTTACATTTTATTAACATAATAGCTCCTCTCGATGCTTGCGTTTTTAAGAGATCTTTCAATTGTAATTGAATTGAATTGGACTCCATTTCTCTTTTTAAAAGAGAACTAAAGGTTTCATTCAGCCTGAAGATAATGAGTTCATTGTAGTTGGGTCATCTGTAGCTGTAAGTATATTTTCGAAATGTTTTTGAGAACATACACACACACTCACACACACACATACACACACACACACACACACACACACACACACACACACACACACACACACACACACACACACACACACACACACAAACACACACACACACTCACACACACACATACACACACACTCACACACACACATACTTACACACACGCACACACACACACACACACACACACACACACACAAACACACACACACATACACACACACACTCTCACACACACACACACTCACACACACACACACACACACACACACACACGCACACACACACACTCTCTCTCTCACACACACACACACACACACACACACACACACACATACACACTCATACGAGCTATTATAATTTCACTACACTCTTCCTTCTAGTATAACCATGTAGGTTAATACAAAACCATACATTTATTATTGACGAAATAGTTACTCTTTTATGTCACCATGTGAATACTATTTCTACACTTTTCCCAAAGAGATTCAGTACCTCTCAACAAACCAAACAAATTCAAGCACATAATGCTGTACCTTGTGATGCAATTAAAAATTAATGGGCACATCATCCAGTCAATTTTTTACGAATTAAATATTAAATGTTGTCTCCGAGGATTTTCTCTGAGGATACTCATGAATTTATTCTCATTTTGTATATTTTCCATTAAAGAATATATTTTACACCTATTTTTCAGGAGTGTAAAAGTTTCAATCGCCCAGAATACATTCAAAGTTCCTAACAGTTTTCCTATTTCAATAGGAAGTCAAGAGGGATTCTCTTCATAACGTTTATATTCTTTACAACATAGGGTTTGTATATGAGTTCATACAACTTTCATGCTTCATGATTCAGTAGGCTATTCAACTTACGAGACATACTCAAACATTGTTGACAATGTTGAAAATATTTTTGAAACATAGAGATCGGCGATCCGCTTACGAGTTAATTCAGGGAGAGTCTGTAAAGAGCAAAGGTAACTTCCTACGTCACAACTCACTCGTTGGTTTTCAGACAAAAGAACAGTTAGTCTACGTTCTGTTCCTCCACTACGCTACCACTCCCTATCGATCAACGATCTCTGCCTTGAATTTGGAATTCGTAAAGAGCATGATGAGAGTATTTATTTAATTCTACATTCGCGCTTCCCGTGTTGTGTTGTCGTACTACTAGCACTCGCTAGTGATTTTTAATTTCCATAAAATTTCTAAATTACATTGTGTAAATTGGAAAAAATCAGTTTATTTTTATGATTTCCAGAAGCTAAGATATTTCAATGCCTGCTACAGGAAATTAAAAAAAAACATTAACTTCAATATTAATTTCTTAAAATAACAATATTTGTCAGAAACAATTTTTACTTCTCCATAATAGTTAAAAATGAGAGTCAATATTAGGCAAAATAATTTATCTTTCTTAAAGGCAATAAATTATTGAGATACATAATAATAGTTTTTATTTATTTAATAATAAACATTGTTATTAAACAATATATTAAAATAATATTAACTTAGCTTAATCTTCTTAGACTTATAAGATAGTTGAAGGGAGGGTTAAAGGAAGTTAAATGCTTTCAGTGAGTTACTGATTTAATACAGACAAGTGAGTTAATTTGCTCACCTCTAAGGAGCAGGTTATGCTACACCTACCAGTCGATAGGAAACGTGTGTGTAGTTATTAAAAAGTTATACTACATTTTCCTAAGTATACAACCATACGTATTTTCTAACGCAAAATTAATCTTCATCAAACAAGTTTCCGAATTAGATGTCTAGGAACTGATTTTTTTTTAAACACGTTCAAAATTTACCAACCTGTTGTAATTAGGAAGGAATGTAAGCTATATATCCCACGTGGGAAATTAATATCTTGTTTAGATAAGATGGAGCTCCGAAGGGCTGTAAAATATTCACCCTTGCTCAGGTACAAGAGACTGAGTGTAGATTTTGGGTATCACCCAAATTTCTTTAGTAGAAATAAAAACTTTTAAATCTTTTATCGACTAAAAAATTATTTTAAGTAAGCTAGTTTTGTAATAAATTTCATAATAATTTCGAATTCTCATGACGATATTCAAATATAATATCAAATTAACTTTTTGTACAAATGAGTCCACAGTAATCATGAAGGTGTTGATGAACATGTGTACAAAATCTCTGCAAAAGACGTCAATCTATGTAGCATCATTGGGGGATACCGTATATTTGAGACACACAAATGCCTAAATGGGCATAAATAACCATCACCCTATAGATGTTCTTAAATTGGCATTAAATGTTTATGTGTTTAAATTTACATTAAATATTTTTATAAGTTTTTTTTAAGTATTATATATTTTTTAAGATATTATTTATAAATATTTGAAAACCACATAGGTTATTTAAATACAAGGATATTATTTATTTATATTCAAAGCTTTTCGTTGGTAAACAGCACCAACATCATCAGGAATGAATATTACAATATTACAAGATATAGGGCTAAAACATGTTTAGAACATATGTTTTAGGCCTATATCTTGCATTATTGTATTATTCATTCCTGATGATGTTGCTACTGTTTACCAACGAAAAGCTTTGAATATAAATAAATAATGTTCTTGTATTTGAATAAACTATGAGGTTTTAAATTATTAAAGGAGAAAATATAACATATATATGTTATACTATACTTATATATTATACCATAAACGTATGAGGTTATATAATAAATTTAGTTAGTATCCAAAAAGAATAATAAACTGCAGAAATATTAAGTAGAGAGTAACAAGAATAGTTTACTAAAGTACCGACAAAGTACTAAATCATTCTTCTATTCCAAGTGTAGTTATAAATGTTCTGTGGGGACCTATTGTCAAAAGGAGGGTTAAAGTATTTTAAGATAGGAGATTCCAAGTGACCTAATTATACCTGGAATATGAACTGTACCGTTAGAAATGTTATTTGTTAAAGGTTTAGGAGTCACCAGATTTAACTGAAATACGTAGGCGGTGAGATTAAATGCTAGTTTTTTTAAAAACTAAAAACGATCTTAGGAAGAGGAAGTCTTGGAGGAACTTCAGAAGAGAACAGACTTATTGGGTGGGACCACGTGTAAGCGATGTTTAAAAAGGGGTAAATTTGTTTAATAGAGTAAAGGAATTGTTAGTTTTTTTATGTGTAAAATTTAATATTGCGACGTAAGAGATTTAGTCAGATAGAAAAGAATTAGAATGAAAGTTATTTATGTGTAAAAGTGCAGGGAAGCAGTTAAGAACGGTCAAGATTTCCAGAAACTCAACAAAACAATAAGTCTTACTTTCTTTCTTATATACTAAGCTATATAAACTTAGTAAATTCAGAACAATTTTAAATTCATTGTAACAAAAATTAATCCAGTTTTTTTTCACTACTTTCCAATTTATGGAAGATTCCGTAATAACGACCCGAGGGAAAGTGCAAACTAACACTGTAATTATTAACTTTATTGTATAAACAACCTAAAGCCTCAAGGGTCCACCTTTTTAGTAATTGCAATATTAGTTAAGCAATCAATCTTTGTCACTGCATAGTATTAATGTAATTTGGTATAATGTGTGATAATTAAATGTTAGAGGAATAAATGCAAGTGAAGTTAAATTTTATATGATTGTTAATGATTTAGAAATCTGAGGTGGGACCATAGTAAAGTAAGGTAATTATAATATAACCTAAAGTTAAACTAAACTTAAATAACTTAGGTTATATGTATGTATATATATATATATATATATATATATATATATATATATATATATATTGTATGTATTATATCTGTTTCTCTGATTATCTTAAAAGGGTGTGTGCGATGAACTAAAAATCATATTCTACTCAGGCTTAAAAGATCCACTCGCACTTGAAAATAGCAAAGGTTTTCAACTTAATATGCTTTAAATAACC
>JBAIZL010000002.1:181059523-181084523 GCA_036971475.1 Prosapia bicincta
AAATGGTTTCTAATGCCGATAAATCGTAACTAACGAGCGGAATGGCGTAAAACTGTTATTAAAGTGTGTAATTAAATCTTTAATTATGAAAAAGAATATGGTGTTAAGAAATATGAGAATATTAAACCGCAAGTTGCAGTTTACATCAAAATTAATAAAACGAACACAAATCTCTGAAAGCAAGGTCAGTAGGACACACTGTTTAAAAGTTAAGACAAAAGTATTGAAAGAGTAACAAACCGAGTAGCGGAGGTAGTGGGGAGTCCCGATAGTCGTGAGACGAAAAAAGCTCCCATGAGGAACGGATATCCAAGAAGATTCCAAAATGTTCCGTGGCTAAAACGAAAATCAAGGTCAAGATGGAAGTGGAGATGGTCTGCCTTCGAGCGTCCGTGATTTCGAATTTAAAATTCTTTACAATGTAATAAATAACAAAAAGTATTAAAGGCGGGCCAAAAACCGAAATTTTAAAATTAGAATTACATCAAGTTATAACAAGTTAAGTTTAAGCAAATTACTTTCTTTTCAATAGCAATATAAGTGGTGGTGGTGAGGAAATAAAAGTTATTCAAATATAATGCAAGTTATAAAATCTCAAAATTAAAATTACATCAAGTTATAACAAGTTACGTTTAAGCTAATTACTTTTTATTCAATAGCAATATATGTGGTGGTGGTGAGGAAATAAAAGTTATTCAAATATAATGCAAGTTATAAAATCTCAAGATTAAAATTACATCAAGTAATAACAAGTTAAGTTTAACAAATTCAAGACAAGAAATATTCAGTCTTTAGTAACATAATTTATTTAAATTCAACCAAAGTAAAAGAATAAGAAATTCAGAGGGAAAATCAGTGGTAAATGTTTAAGTACTTGATGTAGTGGATAAGTTGAAATAAGTTGCTATAACCTATTTTATGTCTATAACATATAATAAACAGTTAGGATTAAATAACTAAAGATGGAAATCATATAAATAGGGTTTTGAAATCCTTCAGATTAATGTTCGGGGCACAAATATAAATAAAAAATAAAGTCAATAAGAAGTAATGTCACCTTTTACTTCTAAAAATAATTTTATGGACATAAAATAAAATAAACTTGTATAAATTATTCTTATGATGTATTTAAATATGTATATAAATTTATGTGTGTAGTTTTAGGTATAAAACACCACAATGTTCTCAAATGACTACAAATGTTATAGAAGTTTTAAATAATAATGGTAACAAAATAATTGATGAACTTAATGCAAGGATTACATGTACATTTATGAGCTTCATGAATCATTCGAGTTTATTTCATGATAAGCAACTGCTTCTTAGAATTACAAGTCCAGACAATTAAATAAAGTTTAGGGATTTATCCACCGGCAGATCACGCTCGACACACCACAGGTACCAGGTTATGGTAAGTCGGGTGGGATCATATTTTGACCATGGTTGAATTGGCGCGTTTCTACCCTACAGTGTCCATCATCACCATGTAAAGTTGAAGAGTAAATGCAGTTTTCATTGGTAGTGCGTGGAATGACAGTTTCGTGGGCGATTTGAGGTTTGTGTTACACTTATATAAAATTTTGGTTTGGATTTAATTCAAAATAAAAAATAACACTTAAATATTTATTTTATAAAGTGTCTACCTATCATTTAATGCACCAAATTACTTTACATTTTCTAAACGAATTATTTTCAAATTTAAGAAAATTTTCTGTTTAACAAGGCATATTTATAGCTTCTTCAGTCTTTAATATTTTACTCGAAAAAAGTATTTTTTTCACCTCTAACTTGAATGTTTCTTTAATTTTTTTATTTAAGTTTGATCTTTTGTGTACATTTGTCTAATAATTCATTGTTTTTTTAGCGAGTTATATTCACTTTATTAGTTTTCTTTATAAACGTTTTCGCTGAATTGAATAAAGGTTTTACCTTCACAATTTTTACCCATCACATAAGTCTTGAGTGTCTTTTGAGGGTGCCTCTTGAATTTCTAATTTTCTTTTGAATTAGTCAGAGTAAAGAGATACAAAGAAAGACACAAACAGATGAAAGAGACGCGTGGAAAGGCACAAAGGACAAAGACACAAAGCAGCATTACTACAGCGCCAGAAACGTAAATTTAGAAATGTACACAGCTTCTAACGTCTATGAAAATATTTCATAGAAGTTATATTTATGTTTGAAGTGAAATAATGGAATAAGTGGCTAGAAATCCCTTTTAATCTTAAAACTAACACTGGAAGCACACAGAGAGAAATTCAACCATATTCCTATGTAACTGGCTGTACAATATTTGTAGCATTGCATAGGCCTAATTATATAACCTGCATGTAGCTTTTCAAACTTCAAAACACAACACAATAATAACCATCAATGTAAAACTCGTATGAGTACCTTTCTTTCTTATATAAATATATTTTCTAAAGTTTTATCTTCATTTTTAAAAATCTTAATAACAGTATCATTGTAATAGTATTAAAAATAGTGATGATATTAATACTATTATTGTAATAGTAAGATAACTCTCTATTACACACACACACACACACGTACACACACACACACACACACACACACACACACACACACACACACACACACACACACACATCCACACCTACACACACACACACACACACACACACACACACACACACACACACACACACACACACACACACACACACACACACACACACACACACATACACACCTACACACACACACACACACACACACACACACACACACACACACACACACACACACACACACACACACACACACACACACACACACACACACACACACACACACACACACACACATAACCATACCCATACACCCACACACACCTACACACACAAAACGCTCACAAACCACAGTTCTATGTAATAGTTAAACACTATGAATTTGTTATTTTGAATTCATTAGATTTAAATAAGTATAATTAATGCACTCTAGCTGGCGAAAGGCTCGCATGTCAATATTTAGGAACTTTTAGAAACCAATGGAAACAAATTAATTTCTTATTTGTTCAAGGCGTTAGTGTCAATATTTTAAACATGAAATAAAATCGTGTAAAAATTGGTTTGACAGTCAAACCCATTATTTGTTCAAATTAATCTTTACTGTTCATATTTTAAAAGAATAAAGGAATATAATCTGTAAAAATACGTTTCAAGTAATAAGCATTTTTAATGTAACAAAGTATGTTGTAAAATAAAATGTTAAAAAATATCAACAGTAAAATTTTATTTCCATGGTTGTTTGATTTGACAACAATACCGTTCTCTCTGAGGTATTTTAAATCTTACTTTTTGTTGCATTCTGGAGCTATCAAATCTGCCTTTTTTTTGAAGGCAACACCCGGTCTTTTTAATTACTTTATTATGAAAGGGTAACGTGGCTGATGGCTTACATAGTTAGGACATGTACACGGACACAGCAACACCAAAAACACATGTTAATGTTGAAAAGCATTAACTCGTCGGCTATGGCCCGAAGTCGATAGCTCGATTGGCCCCGCAATGGTCTCTTGTCGGGCTGTGTTCGACGAAACCGCACTACGCCATAACAGCACACACTGATCTCCTTCGTCAGTGTTTTTTAACTAAAACTCAGTTAGGTGGTCTTTAAGCAGTGAATCTAGAGTGGGTGCACACATTCGATCGCTGTTTACTGTCACCTTCGTCAGGGATTATTATAATAATATGTATTATATTACTGTAAGCTACTTATTATAAGAGTTCTTGACCAGCTTTTGAGTGGGCTTAGTCTTCCCACATAAAATATTTGTATAACAATTGTAATATTAGAAACTTTTGTATAGTATAAAAATGTTTGAAATGTTGTAATATATTGTAATATTCTACTTATAGTGTGTAAAAAAATAAACAAAATTTTTTATAATTTGTTCTTTTTTTAAAGTTACGTAATATTTGTTCTATAGAAAACAATTTAAGAAATAGTATTGTTTAGACTGTGAAATGTGAGATTCTAAGGAATTAATGGTTACGAACCCCAAGGGGTGGTAAACTAATGTCTGAAAAGTGCATTTAAATAATTTTTTTTGTTTACTGTTAATTATTAATTACCTCAGTTAATTCAAACACAGTTTTATATTTAAGATTATGGGAATGAACCTCTCCTGCAAAGAGACACTGTAAAGGACAGATTTTATTTAAGTATGTTAGATTCAGTTAGGACATCGATAAAGAAATCTTCATTAAACACGAAAATACACATTTCGTTAAAAGTGTATTCTTTAGAAATACAAGGAGCAAAAATAAACTTTACCTCGGCTAATAGAGAATAAATTATTTAAGTTAGTGACAACTTCAATAATAAAATGTCATGGAAAGTAGGCGAGAAAACTTTAAAAAAAAGACGTAAAACATAAAGATAAAAAGATCGAACAGATAAGAAAACGGCAAACACTAGAATGAATTCTGGAGAGAGAAGAAAAGTTGAAAATGTTGTGATATAGATGAAACTTATTTCGAAGACTTTATTAAGTGGTGCGGTTGAAACCGTTTGCTGCTGGTTACAAAAAAGAAACAATCTTCGATGAATATTATTACCTGAATTAAATAATTACCTTGAATGGAAATATGTATGCTCGACTTCATAGTGCACGTCATGGGCTTCTAATTAACAAAGTTGAAAATTTGTTTTATTATGGAAACATGGAAAATGTAAGAAACCACGTTCTTCCGTATATTTATTTCTCGCAAAGTATGATGTAATCTCTATTTAATATCTTTTGAAAAAAATATAAATTCATAGATTTTTTAAAAAAATATGATATTTATATTCAAAGTACCCAATTTAGGTTTTGACTATGAAGGATAGGGTTGGTGTTGTGAATAATGAAGAGGATTAAGACAGGGTGAATATACCAAGGTTTGAGGGAGGGTCAACACTCACAAATGAGTCGATCTATGCATTTATAATATTATTGCCTCATTTTACACCATTAATGGAATAGCTCATATATGACAGAGTAAGGGTGTCTTAATTGGATCCAGTACTCAATGGAGAAAATATATAGCCAAAACTACTCTTTAAGGTTGCCCTAATGTTTGCCTTCATTTTATATATAATCTTTTCCACCATAATAATAAAACGACATCTCTAATTCAAAAATTCAACTTTCAATTTTGTAAACAAATGGGAAAATTGGTAATTTATTTATTTATCATTAATTAAAACTAACGTACATATGTTAATTTTTACAAAGTTAAAAAATTACTAGGGGGAGGGTAAAAGGTATTCTATCAATATTTGAATATTAGTTGACAATTCATTATTATGTCAAATTTATTAATGAAATTTTAGTAAATTCTTTCAACTTAATATGTTTTAAAATTTGAATGTTATAAACGTAAACCATGATTTCACTCAAAATTAAATTTTGTTATTTAGGTGTGAAAAATTAATATGTACAATGTATATTTTCAATGTACAAGATACTTTAAATTTCGTGAAATAAGTAAGTTTAAAAAGCGAAAACAAAGCAAGTTTTGGAATAAAACTTTTGTATCTATTTGAAATTGTTTAAATATGTTTAATTTCAAAGAAACCATTCCAAAAATTTATCTACATTAGTGAAATGGGTTTAACCAAAAGCTTAGTCATCTTCAAATTCATGAAAGCATAAACAATAAAGTATTCCAAATTTACATGAGCATTTTGTGAAATAGTAGTTGACCATTTGAAATTTATTTCACAACCACATCAGTATAAGTATTTATTAAAATAGATATAGCTTTTCAAAGTTTTGAATTTTAAGAAATAGTAGTTAAGGATACAAAATTATTAGCAAGTTTAGTAAATAGAATAAAAGCAGATTTAATTAAAGAAATAAATATGTTATTACATGAAAATGTTAGTAATAACATCAAGAGACAAGGATTTTATATTTTAAAGAAAATTAAAGCCACAAGAAAATTATTTGAAATTTATAAGTATAGTATTTTAATGTTTACTGAATTGTTTGAGTATGCAAAGTACGAAAAGTATTACAATACCAAAAAGACTTTTGTGTTTTATTTTATTTGTTTTCACTATTTTTAAAAGAATTTAAATCTTTATAGTTATCATACAAATAGCTGTTAAAACTATTTCTAAAAATAGCATTGTTAAAAAGTCTTAAAAACTTTAGGTTTTTTCCATCTAGCAAATATAATGGTTGTCAAACCATACTTATATTTTTATAATCATAAAATATTAATTTGAGATAAATTAAAGATTTTTTGACACCACATGAACTCATTATTGAGAATAAATAAATAAATATTGAGCTAGCCGTAGAGCTAGTTGGTTGTTAACTCAAGTCCAGGGACGAGTTCCACTGCAGATCATGGGTGGAAGTAACGTAGAAGCCAGCAGTACGTAAATTAAGCAGGATCATACTTTCCACGACCAAACTGGCTTTACCTCGGTAAAATGGCGCATGGCAATATAGTATATATGTTTCAGTGTTTACTTCAATATTTGTTTTCAGCTGTGAATAGTTACTGAAATATGATTATAGGAAAATGAGAATACTATTTTAGCCAAACTCGTTTGAAATTAAGAGTAGGTGGGTTTTGGTTAATAAATATAGCCATGCGTCAAATAGGTGAAGGGGGAAGTAATACTCATAGCAACACACACACACAAACTCAAACGAACGTGCTTCACTAACACACGCACGCACACACAAACACGCACACACACACACACACACACACACACACACACACACACAAACACACACACAAACACACACACACACACACACACACACTCACGCACGCGCGCACACACACACACACACACACTCACACACACACACACACACACACACACACACACAAACACACTCACGCACACACACATACACACACACACACACACACTCACGCACGCACACGCACACACACACACACACTGCAACGTTCTGGGAGACCGTGGCAAATGGGAAATAAGTAATTTCCTGTTTTTTAGAAATAAAGCTGTTTTTAAAATAATCAAATAGGGAATTATACAATTAATAAAGAGGGAAAAATTAAATAAAACCTTAAATAGAATGGTTAAGCTAAATTAAAGAATGTTGTAAAATAAATTTGTAATAACTAACTAAATTTGAACATCGGGAGTGAAGCGAAAAAATTCTAAGTGCCTAAAAAAGCTATATTACGAACCAAACCACGTAGAACTTTCATCGACATTTTAAAAGAACCACAATAAGATAGAATGAACATTAGAGAAAACAGAATTCAAAAAACTTAAGAAACAAAAAAGTTACAGCCGTTTAAATAAAATAGACATTTTTCAGTGTTCTAAAATTAATTATCAAACTATGCAAGCTAAGACAGATTCGTTGCCCGACTTGCCTGTACAAGGAATAAATCGAGCGATAGCAAGCTTTGCAGGCGGGGTGAGGTAGGTTAAATTCACCGCTATATATACTTGGTCTCTAAGCCTTTAGAGACAGTCTGTAATAAATTTTTAAACACGAGGTGCCGCGGGACGCTATGCTGGACCGTGAGTAGGACCGTCACCAGGCCAGATGGACAAAAACCTCAGCGCTTTCGACATCCAGGACCACCAAAGGATGAAGGCTCCAGACTCAGCCTCCAGGACGCTCGAATAGAGGGAAACCACCACCGACGAACCAGGGATGGCGACTTCCGGTGTCCAAGGACCAGGGAATCCAGACGAGGGACCCCGAGGACCGGCAGGAACATCTTTGGCAAGTCATTTTCTTTATTCGATACCAGTCACGTCAAATTTAGTTAGTTAATTTTATTAAATTCAAACGAATCTGCAAGCTTAAAACAATGACTTCACTTTTTATAAAATTTTAATAAACTGTATGCTAAGTAAATGAATTTATGTGTTCAGAATATTTAAAATAATGAATATTAGAATTACAAAAGGTTTTTGGCCATAAGCCGTTTAGTTAAAGGAAATGAGAAATTTTCGAATATTATAAATTTAAAAATTAAAGGTCATAAAATATGAATTTACCAATTCCATATAGGAGATAAAATATTATTATGTGTAATTTGGAAAATAATTTTATGTTTATGTCAATGTAATCAATCTATATGCAAAGTATAATTTTTTAAAACATAAGAAACAAGAAGTAACTCAGTGAATTGTTTTGTTAATATAATTGTGTAATACTTAAAAGGATAAATTTTCTTTTTTATTTAAATAAATAGAATTAAAAATGTCATAAAAATCAACATTATTTGCAATTCATCCTGTGTCAAATAACCAATAAAAACTGTTTAGCTTTTTCCAACTAATATAAAAATGATTATTAAATCAGTAAACAAATTTAATTAAATTTCATTAAATGGTAATAGATAAAGCCTAATGTTTTAAAGAGTTTCTCTCTACCAACTTCATGAGCTAGTCTAAAGATTAGTTGGTTTTTTGTGTAAAAGTCCAGAGATTTATCTACTGGCAGATTGTGTTTAAGAGGACACAGGAGCCTTTTAAAATAGGTATTTTTAAACACAATCATATTTTGCACGTTCCCTTGCTGTCTCTGCAGATCATCATCAGGTGGTAAGACTCTGTGTTTATTATGTGTATTATTCTAAATGTGTTTCTTTCCAGCTGACTATTAATTTGACATGTGTGACTATACTTAGACCATACACAATTGATAAACTAATTTAGGAGTGTTTATATGTATTTTAAATAGTAGTCAGCGGGAATAGGCTTGTTGTGGGCTTGGCCTTACGAGCAGGAAACATACACTTAACTCAGGGAGTTTAGCACGGTTTTACCAGCAGGGTGATAGGCAGATTTTTGGTTGTTAATAAATAAGTTTCTCTTGTAAACAATTAAATTTTAGTATTTTGCAAGAAAGGATTTAAACAACACGGCAACCGCGTAGACAACCGGCGGTAGGGACGATAAAAGAGGGGCAGGGGACGTTGCAACACACACACACACACACACACACACTCACGCACACACAGACACGCACACACACACACACACACACACACACACACACAAACACTCACGCACGCACAACACACGCACATACACACACCCACACACAGACACGCACGCACACACACACACACACACAAACACTCAAACGAACGTGCGCACTAACACACGCCCGCACACACAGACACGCACACACACACACAAACACACACACACACACACTCACGCACGCACAACACACGCACACATATACTCACACACACACACACACTCTCTCACTCACGCTCGCACATCACACGCACACACATACACACACACACACACACACACACACACACACACTCACGCACGCACAACACACGCACACGCACACACACACACGCGCGCGCGCACGCAGGCACAACACAGACACACACACACACAAACACACACACTCGCACGCGTAAGCACACACTACTTACGATGGAGACACTTAAATTGATTTAAGGTTAGGGCAATCCTTAATATTAGACGTTTAAATATAATATAAAAATTAAGTAATTATAATATTAATAATATGCCACTATTAATTAGTTTAATTTGTTGATTTGAGATCAATACATTTAATTATAGACATGAAACTAATAACTACTCAATTCTTACGTTTTTAATGTCATGAAACATGTTTTTGCAACAACATTACCAACAAATCAGTTAGTGTATGAATATCACTAATTGTGAAAACATATTTGCCGAATCATGTTTAATGAAATAAAACATTCGTCGTGAAAACATGTTAATATTTTTGTATCTGTACACTAGTATAATTTTACCCTTTTTTCATTTAAATAGTTTACGAGAGACAGTATACATGATGCAAGTGAGAACCAGGCTTAGGTTCAACAATCCTATCAATCAGCTGGAAAAGTACAATGGGAATTGAACCTGGGACCTTAAGCGAGTGGTATTTTGTATGTCCCATGGTGTACCCAGGTACCTTGAAGTTTAATTTTACAACCAAGGGAGCTAAATTTCAATAGACCTAAATTTTGAGAACTAAGACTTGTTATGGAATCTAGTATTACTAAACCTATAATTTTTGCCACATTATGTTGTAAGACTTATTAAAGCTATCTACCAAGTGAATACCTTTATGGTTTTAAAACATTTACTTCTCTTCCTCTACTTACTTTCAGGAACAAAACAACGCCATTGGAGAGTAAGTCTTCCGTTAGTAACTTGTGTAGTTAGTATATAGATTACATACTCGAAAAAGCCTTCTCTACAAGAGTAAGAAGACAAAGGCCATATAGGAGCTAACATGAAGCTGAATAATCTCAGAGAGTAATAATATTGCCACCATATCAGTGTTTGAATAAATTTTAATTTCTATAAAAATTAGATTTCTTTAGAATGTGTAATGAATTTACTTTGAACGGCATCTGTGATTTTGTTACATAAGGACTTAGTCAAGTTTAAAAAGTAGAAGGATTTCTTTGGCTTGAAAGTTGCCTTGGTAACTGATTCTTTTCACAAGAAAGTATTTGTATAGCTTTTGAATGGTTAAAAGTGAAGAGTTTTTGTAAACACTAAAGTGCTAGTTATAAATGAATGCTAGATAAAACTTGTAATAAAAATTGGTAAAGTTTAAAATTAAATTTACATAAATGTTGGGTACGTGGGTTAAAATTATTTAGTAATAAGTTTTTTAAATTTTATATTATGTATTATAGGTTTTGTAATTGTTAATAAATGTTTTAAAATTTTCCCCCCTAATTATTTATATTATACATTGAGAATCGAAACAAAAAACAAATATTTTATGAAAATATAAATCAAAATAATTTTAAAAAATTACAAAAATAAAGGCAAAGAATTATTGCAACAAATAATTTGCATAGTCAAAATTCTAATAAAGTAAATAAATTTTCTCTAAACTGGTGCCTATAGTATTTCGTGGTCTCCTCATGGTGGCATGCATCCTATGGTTATTCTTCATATTTAAATGATCTATGAAATCTAGGGAAGATTTTAATACCTTAGCGACGCATGAAGCTATAGACTCAATCTTTACTGGTTCGTATAACACATATCGAATCATTGGATATTTAAAGATAGGCCTATATACCGTTCTTCATCTGTTCCCTCTTTGAGAGCATAACTTCTTCAGTTAGGCAGCTCTCTGCATGCGGTTTTATAATTTCCTCCTATATTCAGTTCCACTGGATCATTTCGTGACATTAAGTTGTGAAAATTTGGCGTCAATCAAAGCAAGCCCTAAACTAAATTGAGAATCGGAGAATAAATGTTTTCGAAAGGTTGTTACTTTTATTGTTTTAAGGTTGGTTGTCGTAGATCTCTCGGGCCAATATGAATTCCTGCAGTATATACAGTAACGCCGAATATTTCATTCAAATCGAATCTGGTCGTTAGAAAACAGATTTCCGGAATTTGGCAATTACTTACTGTTGATCTGAGAACACATCGATATGGCTTTAACCCACCTCCCCAATTTGAAGTCCCCACTGTTTATTTTTATCACTGTTAGAAATCAAATCGTTTACCTTTTTTTGGCAAGGATTGGTTTATAAGTTATTTTAATAGATTAAATAGATCATAAAATGTGTTATGAATATAATGGAAGATTAAGCGGATTAAGTGGACATAAAACACAGATAGGACATTTGATCACGAGTATGGTTCACGTTTGTGTGTTTACACACACACACACGTATATATATATATATATATATATATATATATATATATATATATTACTAGTTTTAACTATTGTTATAAAGACGTGTTTAGCCGTTACACTCTTTTGTACAAAAAAGGATATGAAAGAGAAGGTGGCAAGGGTAGGTATAACCAACAACACCTAGAGAGAAGGTATGGGCTCTGCCATAAAATCTCCAACATACGTGACAGGCCGCAGGCCTACTGTAGAATTTCTAAAATAACTGTATGTGCAGGTAGAAGGCCTTGTGCTAAGAGGCTTTGGTCAGTTCCTTTCTTAGATTTATAGCGTTCCGGTCGTGATTTTGCTGGTTATTTCTACTCATTCTGAATAGTGTATCGATCTACATATTCTACAACTTATGCTTTGATTTAAATCGCCAATTAATGTCTAACTGAATTGAATTTTAAATGCTTTTGCCAGGGAAGATTCAAACAGCTGCATTAGAAGCCAGATTTGGTAAATATCGAACAATGGCAGGGACACAATATTTAGTTACACTTAGGCAAATATTTGAATTAGAATCCAAAATAAGGATGCAAAATAAAGATGATTACAGTGAAATATAGAACGTACAATTATTTTAACTTACATATCTTGCTATTGTGCAAAAAGTACCAGATCAAAAATAAACTGCTCTGATTGCAGATCGTACCTAGTAGTAGATAAGGATCTGCAAATCACAAGATGTGAGCAATTCTGTTTCAATAGAAAAATAGATAGGGGCGGCTTGAAATATCCATCTTCTGATGTTGTCAATGTTATTATATGCACTTACAATGTTGTGCAAACATTATTGAGCAAACAATTCGAAAATACATTTATGCATTGCTCAGATCAAAGTATTGTTGTTTTTAACTTGACGCATCAAAATCTCAACGTATTTGGTTTATTCTTAAATAATTTAATTAATTTTAAGAATAACCATAAAGATCTTCATTTGAAAAAATATTATATCAACAGGTACAAATATTTTGTTAAATAATTATGTAAAAATGAAAAATTAGTCTATTGAAACGAATCGATCTAAAAAAAGGAATATTACAACAGTTACAAATAACAACAATTATTCTTGGACTTGTTACTACTTCATAATACTAATACTCGTACAAGCAAAAGTAATAATCAACTGTGCAGCAATAGAATTTTTCAGAACGTAAATCTACTCAAAATAGATGAATACCATGTATATTTATGTAAATACTGTAAATAAAATTTTGTAAATAATGTAAATATTTCTTTGGGGTTTTTTCTGTACCACAGATTTATGTGATCTATATCTGTGGGAGCCTCTTTTCCAAAAAGAATAACCTACGGAGGGGTTGACGTTTTCTTTATGACTTATCACTAACGTCCACAGATCAGAAAAATATTCCATATACTTGGTACCAAGTTTAATTTATCTGTCAATTATGCGTAAGAATGCCAAAGGATTTTTTGTTAGGAAACTGTAAATGGTAAAGACAGTCAGTAAGCAGCTGTAAAGCCTGTAGTATTAGGTAATGCAGCAGTGCGTAGGCCTGCGTGTACGACGTCACACCTCCAGTACTCTGGCCTTCTATCTAGGTGGTGTTGGTATAACTAAAGGAAGGCCACAATGAACCTCTGGAGATGGAATTAGATGGGGGGGGGGGGATGGTATCGCACTAGAAAGGTCGCTTACCTGAAGTAAACCGGCTCTTAACGGTTTGAAAAAAGTTGTCTGTAGAAATACATACACACACGGTACCTTAATCCCACCAGAGCTTTATCACTTTAACCTAATCTTATCTATATTCAAAATCCACCTTCTGATCTATTTAAACTATAAAAGATTTATAAATTAACCATTGCTAGGAAAGGGCCACAGTTTTTTTCTATGACAGTGATATATACAGTGGATACTTTAAGTGAGAAGGGGCTAACGTTTGCGGGTAAAAACCGCAGATATCTAGATATCTTCTCCGTGCAACAAAATTATTAAGCATTTTGGAAATTTGTATTCAGACGGTGAGGTTCGTAGTTTAGATGAGAGAAATATTCGACGACAACATATACGATAGGAATTTGGGTGGTACTGATGGAAGGCAACCTATCTTCTAGAAAAATTGCCATCTTCAAATACATTTTTTTTCAGCGCAGGTTCGCCCATCTTCAATTTTTTAAAGTTTAACGCTGGTATTGATTGACACAAAATTTATACAACAATATTACGACTCAACGTAATGATCCCGAGGAACTGGGAATTACGAAATCGCGTGAGCAGGGTTGCTTGCTTGGACTACACATGGTCTCAACCAGTGACCCCATGAGAAGGGGGTCTACCGAACATTCTGTGTTTTACGAGCAAGTAAAAATATAGTTTATAGCATCAGACATCGCAAAGTTGTGGTATAATCTTTCCTAAATTTCATAAATAGTTTTAACTTACTCTTCATGCGAATTAAATATGAACAATCCCCATAAGATGTATATCACTATGAGTATACAAAAGGCACCAATTTAGAGAAAAGTTATTTACTTTATTACAATTTCGAATATGAACAATTAATTTTTTGATGTTTTAATTATTTCTTCTTATAATTTAATATCATTTAAAATTATACTCAATTTAATATTCATGAAAATATTTTTTGTTACGACTCTGAAAGCATTATTTACGGTGATATTGATATTGTACACAATAACATTCCACATAGTGGTCCCTGTTATTGAGAAGTATTATAGTACAATATTGTACTGGTTTTGCAAGACAGCTCTTCCATGTGACTTAAATATGTAAAGTGTAGTCCTTTGAGCCAGATGAAAGCTGTACAATCAGAGCAATGCAACAAAGACGCAAGTGTAAAACAAATGCAATTTGAGCACGATCAGAGAAACAAAAGCAGCGTCGTTTACAGAAAAATACGTCTGAAATTCTTAGTTTTATTTCTCCTGCTGACTTAAGTAACTTGAAGCAGAAAAGGTATGGAAACGCCAATTTACAGAGAAGTACAAAGAGCCGTGAGTACTATTTCTAATTAGCAACAGAGGATACCTAAGGATACGTGCCTGTCTATGGTAAACAAGCACTTTTCATTATAAAAAATCTAAATTGTGCAATCGTAGAAATTAAATAAATGATATGTAAAAATAAACATTTTAAAAATATCCCTTCATAATATTTTTATAGAAATCCCTTTATTAACGACATTTTCTGCGTCAATATACACAATTTGTCAATACTCGAAGCAAAACAGCGAATTTAACTTAATTAAATAGTAGAATCTTACAATCCAATTAAAAGCAGCTGATCCCTCTGGGTCTGTTTCGGAATAAGAAATAATTCTAATTATCTTGGCTCGGTGACGATGGAAAGGTTTAATTGGAAAATTTTAGAAGCGGAAGAAGATTATAAAAATCACGCCTTCTAATATTAACATTAATTATTTCCTAGGGGTGGTGGAGGGGAGGGAAGTAGGCATTCTTGTGGAATTTGATAACGGTATTAATATGAGTTTCCGGCGTACATTATGGTTTCCTAACATTTTTAATTAAAATTTTCTTGTTTTTCGTAATATAATAGTCTATATAAAATATCTGAGTTTATAAATTTGCATGGTAGTAAAATTTAATAATAAATACACAAAAACCTCTTAACCACAAACATTCTTTATTTTACCATTATGTAAATTTCAGTTACCAAGTAACCATCCTCAGAGGAATAACATACAAATTTTTCTGAGGATGGTTACTTGGTAACTGAAATGTACATAAGGGTAAAATAAAGAAAGTTTGTGGTTAAGAGGTTTTTGTGTATTTACGAGTTGAATAAATTCAACCACATTATATTCCTAACAAATAGTAAAATTTAATTGATTTTGTTCAAACAAACATATTTGGCTAAAGTTTCACTAAAATAATGAAACGGTTGACTTAGATTATATTCACTTTGAATGCTAGTACTCAGTTAAAGCACTCAGGCATCTTCTATGCATCTGAGGTCCCCAACACGCAGGTGTCTAAGGACCACTCAGCCTGAAAAAGAATAACCACGAGCCACCTAGTAACCAAATTAAATGGCAAATAAAGTATTTTTAAAACACTATTAATATTAATTAAGAAACTATTACAGTTAATTTAGTCAATAATAACAATGAAAATTCACCTCATTTCTTGAATGCAACATCAAGTCGTAACTTTAGTGTAAAGATTTGAGAAGCTGAGGTATCCTAGGACTTTGGACATTTTTTGAAGTTTTCACATGCTATTATGTTATTGAGAGCTAGTTTACTACAATCACAGTTATTATGATTGTGTTACGGTATAACCTACTTATTATTATGGTGAAGATCATTCAACAAATATCTGATATTCATCATGACGAATAACTTTATTTTATATTATTAAAACGTAATTTTGATTTAATCGCAGGAATATACGTATCTATAATGTAACACTCTAAAAAATACTGTGTTACATATAAATTCATTTATATATTTAATTTTTATTTAATAATTATATCGTCCCAATATAAAAGAAAATTTTTGTTTTCTTGGTGCACATTGTGAATCTAGCGTAGGTATTAAGCGCTCCTAGCGGGCGAAATTGAAAAATATCGTACGAGTTAGTAACTTAAGGCAATTAACCACATCACGCCATGTGACGTAAGCATGAGACGATACTTGACAACCAATCAGAATATTCATGTATATACATAAGGGTGGGAGTTTGTTTGAAAATTTCAGTTAGCGCGTCCTTGCAACGACCCCACTTCTCTAAAAGTCTTTGAACGAGACGGACGCGATGGAATTTTCGGACATAACTTAGAAATTAGTAAGCTTCCAGTAATCAAAATTTAAGATGTCAAGGCCGGTACCAAATTTTATTAACGCAACTAAAGAAGAAGTCAGAAGCGATTATTTATGTATTTCCAATAAGTAAAAGTTTATATCATTTTTGTTTACGAGCGCTGATTGTAAGAGCGATTGTGTTAAGTGTACAAAGCAATGTGTAGTGATTATTGATACGGGTTATAGTGTTTTACTAGTAATGTGCACAACCATTTTACGTTTTAGATAACAATAAAGAAAATGTGTTTTAATGTTAACTAACTTGAAATTTAAATGATAAATGGTTAACACATGAATGGTAGAAATTGTCCTTTGAATATTCATTCCTAAAATTAAATTGGAAAACTTAAGTTACTATCTTCTCGATATATATAAATTTGAAAAGATAATAAGTAATTAAAATATGTATGGAATAGTTAGCAGTAATAAATAGTTAATTACTCGACACATTGGTGTCATTTGTCTTTTGTAATTTGTCATTGATTAATAAATTGTTTAACTTTGTATTTTAAAACTTACAATTCTTATTTCTCAAGTAACCTAGTTCTAGCTGCAATAGAAGACCGCCATAGACAGACAGTTTCTGCCTGAGCTATGACGTTAGAACTAGAGCCCTGGTAAGTAAGTAAAATAATTATGTTGGTAATTAACAATTAATAATAACACATTTCAAATAACGATAAAACTTACCCGAGGTAAAAAGGGCTAGAACGTTACAATAAATATCTACTTTATTATAAGTACCACAGATCAGGAAGAGGCTCTCACGGACCACCCACTCAGGTTGGGAAGAAGTACACTCCATGAATCGTCAGTTATTACTTCGCTTACACATTGCACCTCAACGTCCGATGTTTGCTTCGTCATTCTCATTTGAAACATTAAGATTTGTATCCGTTCAAATTAAATTTTTATTTAGCTTGTTTTTTCGTTAAATGAATTTTTTTTTGAATATTTATATAATATATTATAGTAGGAAATCACACGGGCGGTGATTCATAGTATAATCATAGAAAGAATAAAATACTTCTTTCTGTCTTTTCGCTGTTAGATTATTCTTTGCTTTCTTCTATTTCAACGGTAGTCTAAATAGAATAAATTACTTCTTATTTTTATACTAAATTACTTCCAATGGTCTTTTACTTAAAAAGTTATCCTGATTGGATGATTATAACAGAGTTATAAACCAATCGGTTTTACAGTAACAATATTTATCTATGTACGTTCCTATCTGTGTACATATTTAACTGTAGATCCAAAAAGTTAAGTGTCATTTTAGTCATTTACGTTTTAAAAGAAAATATTAAACGCACTATTTTAATTTTTCACTATAAAACTAATTGTAAAACTTGTCTGACACAATTAAGGGAAGATTTTGAAAAACGTTTTCTTTTGCTTTGCGTCAGTGTTTACCCTCACAGATAACAGGTTCAATAAACTACCATCACCCGTAATGCTTCCTGGAAAATATTGCTAAAAATTAATTCATTTTCATTACAAGAATGTAAACAATTTTGTTTCAGTAAATAAATAAAATACTTTCAATTGTCTAAAGTTTTGAAATTGGTAGGTTTTAATCTTTCACAAATTCAATGAATACATTAAAAATATTTTCGGCCAAAGTTAGTTCAAGAAGAGTTTAAGCCTAACCAACTCTTCCTTCACAGTATAAAGGGTCATGGAAAGGTCTACTGTGGAAAATGGAGTTTATTTTACAAAATCAGCGCTTTCATCAAAGTAAAATGAAATACATACTAGATGAAAACCGGATCCGAGCTAAGATTTATAGAGTTAAATCAGACTAATATTAGTTTACTGATGCACAATGTATTTCGTAAAAGGAAGAAGCTCTGATGTATCTTGTAACAATTTTACGTCACTGAACATTCTTCCTTAACTATTGCCGCATCACTGAAAGGTGTCTTTCCTTTATGTAATAAGTGACAGATTTTTTGACAAGTAATTGCTACATTACCAGATGGATGAATTAGTTTGTAAATACAATTAGATGCCAGTTAATTTTTTTAAACATAATTAATTTTGTGTTTCTTAAATTCTTAATGCATAAGAGATTATGTTGAAATTGTTTTGGTTTGTGTAAAATGTAGCACTATATTGGCCTTTTGAAGGAAAGAGCTTTTGCCAATTCAGGTTTCAAATTGTCTTGGAGGAAATATTTTGTTGTCTAGCCATTAATTGGGTCCAATAGTAAATTTGTAAAATACTTTTTGATCACCTGACAGTCATCTACTCATTGAAAATTGAAACATTTTATAAAATTTGCGAATTTATGAAATAAGAGTGTTTTATGAAAACAATTGTTAAATCAGTGATTCGGCACCAAAGAATGTAAGTTCGAGGGAAAGCGTGTTCTAAAATTGGACGTGTTTGTGTGTGTTCGGTTATTTACTAATATAAACAAAACACTGTTCAAAGAATTTCAATCAAATGTAGTGTGAAAATGTAATTTAATGTTCAAAAAAACTCGAAAAATTGTTGGTGACATACTGCGAGTGTGCTATAAGTAAAAAATGTTTATAAATGTTACAAGCTCTTCCAAGAGAGCCGAGAAATGCCTATGACGAGCCTCGCTCTGGATACCCCCTCCCAGCCCGTCAACAATATATGAAAACGTTGAAGCAGTGAAAACAAATAGTTTTGAATGATCAACGCATCACTACTAGAGAAGTTGGTGAGGATGTTGGAATATTGGTTGGCTCGAAGCCATGCAATAGTGGAAAAACAATGCATAGCTTTGCATCACTATAATGCACCCACACTCATTTATCATATCTTGACCATAATCAACTGAGGAATCATTCCTCTGCCACAATATTCACAGAATTTAGCCCCTGAAAGTTTTTCCTGTTCCAAATATTTCTATAAAACGTTGATGCAAATTCTTTGATCCAGTTTTTCTAACAACAGAACATTATTTTGTCTCCTAATAGCCGAGAACACCAAAACACTTATAACCTTTGTATCTGTCGAAAACAAATGAAATACGCTATATTGTTGGAATTATAAACGTATGTTCAAGACATGTGTACCAACACAACGAAACAAAAAAAAAAAAATCGAATACACGCAGCCCGCAAGAATTTGCACAAAAAGGTCAAGTTATTCTTTTAGCACACCTCGTGTATATTAACTTATACCGTATTTGAAAGCGGGTTCACTAATATACAGTGTGCACAGTATATTAAACCTGTGGCCCAAGAATAGACATTGTACTTTAATGCCCACTGCTAAATACTAAAATAAATTTACATATTTTATTCCAATTGTGAAAACACTGTTAGAAATAACACAACATTTCTAAATTAAATACTAAATTTTTTGCTATAAGTTCTTTTTAGTATAAATTTCACTAATTACACATATGTACTGGCTGCAATGTCACCATTATTACCCATTCAATACTGATCATGTAGCATTTAGTATTTATCTTAAGCTATCTTCTAACTCATCTTTGTCACAAACTAACTAATTTCAACAATAAAGCAACGTTGACCAAGGTACGAGATACTAACTGCGCTAGTCCCAAATTAAAGTCGCCCTTCTCCCTTTTGGACCGACAGTAAAGCTCTTGTCAATTTTATGCGAAACAATCACAGATAAAATTCGTGTACCTCTGTTAATGTAAGCTACGAGCATAGAGTACGTGCTGCGACTTGTGTTTCACTGCAATACTGTAAAGTTATCTCGCATTAAAAACAATTTTCTCGACGGAGTTAACAAATTAAAGTCACTGAGCAGTTGCCGCTAAACTTGTAGAAAGTAAATTAGGTTCAACTGTACTTTACAACCCTCTAAGGGGTGATGTAAGGTGCTACCCCAAAGAACCACTACTGTACTGTATTCTTTAATTAACAAACTTTGCAAAAGTAACTCCCACGGTTCTTACGCCGTGATAATGGACACAGTTTGAAAAGCATTGTTTGCAATTAGAACTTTGAATCTGTTAAAGTAGTGAGCTTATATTTACTCTCTTTTCCCCCGTGATTCGCGTGGTGTTTGAGAACATGCTGACGTCACTATGAACTGGTTTACGGAATGTTCGCTGTCTTTCAAACAATTTAGAGAAAGTATTTCTTAAATTTGGTAATAAATATTTTCCACATTGGAGTTTTCAGGTATTCTCAACTAAATATTTGTATATGCGGGAACAGTTTGCGTGTGTGTTGCCCGACACGTAAGCCGGAATAGAGAAAAGAGCCAGAATTGAGCGAAACACGCATTGTCACGTGGTGTGGTAATATACACGCAAGAGACACGTTAAACACTGTTTCTGAACAAAATGCTTGATTTTAGATAAGAGCAGGTGAGAGACTTCCATGCTAAACAGTTCGTTTATAACGTAACAATACCTAGCAGGATATAACTTCTGACAATAATATTAAGAGAGTAGCTGCCCAACTAAGGTCTCTTTAGAAGAAGTGCTTATAATATACAAAATGAATAAGTTTATAAATTATTTACAATAAAAATATTATAATGTAGGCAATCCATTTTATACAGTCCCCTGGTTTGATAAAAGCACATGCCTGACCCGCATTTGTTTCTAACCCATTCATTTGATTGTCAAGCTACTTACATAAATTGTTTTATGCACAAAATTTAAACTTCTGAGTTATTACAATTGTTTTACAATAGATGGCGTACAAGGCTTTCAGTGTGTCTTTCCTTGCTCCGTATTTACTCCTATACTATTCATCCTATTACAATTATACATTTGTCAGTTGTCCCTACATCCGAAAAGGTTTCTGAATTAGTACAATTGTTTTACAATAGATGCCACACAAGGCTTTCAGTGTGTCTTTCCTTGCTCCGTATTTATTCCTATACTATTCATCCTATTACAATTAATCATTTGTCAGTTGTCCCTACATCCGAAAAGGTTTCTGAATTAGTACAATTATTTTACATTATTAGATGGAAAGTAAGTCTTTGAGTTTACCACTACTCCACTCTGGCGAAATTTCTTTGTAATGCGATGAAACTCTGGCGAGTTTTTTCACGCCATAAGATTCTGAATTAGTACAGACGTTTCTTTAGTAAAATATGTAAATGACGAGTTATCACTTTTTATCTGTTCAGTATTAGTTCTTATATGATGAATGTTTTGTAAGTTGTACCCACGACGAAGAAGGTTTCTAAATTTCTTTAACCAATTACAATAGATAGCTCACGAATAATTTTAACAAATAGGCCTAAGTGTATATAATATTGCATAGTTGTAGTATTTTGGGTGTATAACTCTGTACTTTTTGCTATAACTGAATGTAATAAAATACAACGAGCAACATTTCAGTTCGTTTGTGGCCTACAAAGTTAGTAATGTGAAACTCTAATTGTATGTCGATATTAATTAGTAATATTGTAGCAAACGCATTTTCGTTTCTTTTTCCAGGTTAGTTTGTAATAGTCGTCACAAAAATTTACTTTCGTTACGAAATCGAACATACTAGCCAAGGTACACGTGATTAGTCGATCTCAAAGACGGAAGGACAAGCAAAGACATCAGAAGCAGATAGTAAGGCTAGAAACTGATTAACCCTGTTCATCTGACAGAAGCTCAACGGGGAGCTAGATTTGCAGTCAAAGTACATCCTGTATTAGCAACCAGAAATAACGATGTAAGTAACATCAAGTTGTTCAGTCTAAATTAGAAACCTGCAAAAACGACAACTTGAATCGTAAATCAAGTCGAAGTTTCAACGAATCAATAACATGTTCAGTTATGAAACTGAATTTTTAAATTTATTTGATTAAATTTCACCGTCACATGTTGAAAACTGTTGTACCAGTTATCTACACCGAAACATTAATCCTCCGTACCTTTGAAGCTTTAGCTAACTTTCGGTGAAAAAAACACAAACAATATCATCAAAGATAAAATTTCAAGTAGAAATTAAAAAAACAGATAATTTTCCAAATTGCAATAATTCTGAAAATATGCTGTCCAAACTTAAAATTTTACAAAACAAAAATACTTTAAATCCCAAAGCATCCCATAAAAAAACATAGGTACTTTCTTTGTTTCAGAGGAGGGAAAGTCTCTCATTTAATTGATATTTAACATCGATTATACCCGATCTTTAATTGAAGCACTAATGGCTTACAATAAGGCTAACGAGCGATCCAAAGCGTTCAGTATTCAATTACATTTTGTAGTTAACAGTAACGCCCTCGCTAGCCTAGCTCCTTAGTTAATGGTTTTACTTGATAAAATATTCGAGTTCATCTGACTATGGTGGAACACCACCGCCTTTGACCACTTATTTGGAACCGATTGAACTACGTAGGCAAATTGGGCACGATAAACTTGTTATTCTTAAAATATATTCTACTTACCAGATATTTTGAATAAACTAAACTCTCTAAATTACAAAAACATTGATTCTTGTGTGGTTTAGCTTACTTCCGAACCAAGACTAATGGAGAGGAGGTGTTGTCAGATAGTTCTTCTGTCCGAGTGACCTGAGTTGCACGAGAAAGTCTTTCAAACAACATGGCATCATTGGTGTACCATCACATGTAACAAGGCATCATTTGTGTGGCATCACATGAAAAATGGCATTATTGGTATGGAATCACAAGCAACATGGCATCATTGGAGCCGCCATGCCGTGACAAGCTACCTGCCACTCTGCTTTAGATTTGGGAACAGTTCGGAAGCAGTGAACGACTAATGAACTATTTACACTAATACGGATTAACTTATTTAAATAAATACAGTTTAAATATACCTTGAGTCTTATTTCTTGTTCCGCTCGATTGAACTGATGGTATGTAAAAAAAACTACTGAATCAACGTTAGTTTTTTCGTTTTGGGGGGTGGTACAGATCGTCTGCTCGCCGTGCACTTGTGTAATCTAAACGATCTGTACAAGGTTTCGCCTGTAAACGAGCTGACTTCAAGATGGTGAACAACCTTACAAAAAACATCTTTTTTCAGGGCTTTGACATAGACCTCCGCATTATTTTTTGGTATGCTGGATACCTTAATGATGTAAAACTCTTGCAATTTAAACAAAGCGTTGTACACTTCAACGTGGATTTATATTTCATCACTGAAACAGAGTTTGCAACTGAGACCCCAGATTTTTACCATATTGACGGCTACAGTACCACTGTACTAAAACGTTCAAGACAAGTGGCCTCTGTTATCCTCATTGGCTGTAAAACTCGGTCCCTGAAAAACATCGGATCTTGCATGAAATGGAAATGGGTGATATGCTGGAAGCGGTCGCAGTTGACTTTTGGAAGAACCGTTAACATTTCAGTATAATTGGTTTGTATAACCCACCAGGAAATTTATCTACTTATGAAACCATTGAAGGAGTCGTACAACCAACCACGTTTCTTATAGGAGACTTTAATAGTCCATATCCACGGTGGGGTTTCCCAAGACTAACAGCAGTGGGAAGATGCCTCGAAGAAATGATTGACAACAACCTCCTAGAAGTTATAAGAAGACCTCCTACTTTTTTATCTTTCGCCGATCAATTATCTAGAGACCCAACTTTGTGTTGGTGCATCCTAATATCTCAAACAAGACAAAAATAAATTTGTTGGAAGACTCTGGAGGGTGTGGCCACAGGGCACTGCTAATGAGGACAACCACCTTCAAAACAGCATATACAAATTCACAGGTTCCGAGATGGAAAATCAAAAAATCAAATTGACTCAGGCTCAAGGAACTTACAAACAAATTGTTGAACCCAGCTCAAATTACTGAATCGCCAGAGTCAACCGTTAGCATTTTCAACTCTGCTCTCCTGCAATGTGCTCAAAAACCGATACCTCGAGGTCAAGTCAGGCAATATAAACCATTTTAGAATGCGACTCTGACATACCTTAAAAAGAACCGTGATAAAGCTAGGTATAAAGCAGAAAAGTCAAATTCAAAGAAAGATCTTATATTAATAAAATAAGAGCCAGGGAAAACTAAATCAAGAAATAAAAAACTCGAAGTGAACTGCTTTTAGAAACTTTATAAGTAAGCTGGACTTTAGGAATGATAGTGCTAAGGCGCACAGGTATATCTCCCGCCTTAATAATGATTGTGCCCAAAACCAACTCCAGCCCCTCATATGTGGTAATAAAACTCTCAGTGATGCGAAAGACATTGCAATTGCACTTTGTCAACACTTCGCTAATACCAGTCGCACACTCTGTAATAGAAGAATTGCAAAAACCCTTTAAAAACATCCAAAATATTTATGTCTCTTTGCAATCGACTTCCCAATTGCTGAACTGGATTTGGCCTTTTCACAGACAAAAAAAAAATGGGAAAGCCGCAGGAATGGATAAAATTCTCCCAGAATTCCTCCAGAATTCCCTGAATTGTCCAGTGTGTTGAAAAGGGTATAAAAAGAATAAGATTACTCAAGAGACTAACAGTTACAACTTGGGGAGCTAACCAAGATGTTCTAAAGACTGCCTACAAGTCATATAAGACCAATTTTATAATATGGTACCGAGGTGACAGTCACGGCCA